>CAIGQZ010001199.1:1873655-1889146 GCA_903798205.1 Danio tinwini | reverse complement strand
CTCATCTGTGGCGGGCCTCGTTTCGCTCCCACGGCTCTCGGCCACGCTCCCTCGCCACAGATTGCTTTACACTAATCATTCTATTTGCTGGACAAATTTTGTCATGCAAGAACAAAAAGAGATACCAACCAAAGAGCAAATTAATTAATAGCAAGGTCCCTGTTTTGACCAGGCTTTACCATGGCTCTCTTGTGACCATTTGTGTTCAGACCCTATCCTATTTAATTAGTTAATCACTTTCACCTCAAAGCAGAAGCACTACGACAAACTAATGTTACATGGCTTATAAGTGGACATGAAAGCAAGTAAATGATTATGAATTATGCAGAAAGCAACTTTGATTCTTAATTCCCTGTGCGAATTCTCTTTTGGTACAGTGAGGAAAATGATGGATAACCTTTTGCCAATGACGTTAAAATCAAGCAGTACATAAACATCTGTGTTAACAGGAAAGTACACCTAAAAATAAATATTTCCTCAGCCTCAAGTGGATTCAGTGGGTTCACCTGTGAAATTTATTGTGAATGTGTGATGAAAGCAGTATTTCTGAGCTCTGGCCAGAACACACACAAGGTGTGTTAAAGATGTGTGCTGTGTGAGCTCAGTACCTCTTTCTGCCAGTGTTTGATCTTGTTGTGGCACTCAGTGATGGCCGTGTCAATGTGCTCCACCTTCAGCCGGACGCTCAGAGACTCTTTCTGCAGCGCGTGCTCCTGCTCCTGCAGAGCCTTGATCTCCTGCACCACTGCACGATGCTGATCCTGTACCTCTGGCAGAGCCTCCTGCACATGCACAGACAGACAGACACAGACAGGAATCAGTGCCATCCTTTAACAAGGGTACATTTACTATACTTTGGTTATGTTTGTGCTGTTTTTGCCCTATTTACTTCCATTAAAATTATATTTATTGATTGCAAATCCATGACAGCATATAATCATGTGTTCTTGATTGTTGTTGGTTTTTATTGGGAAGAGGTACAATGTCATTTTTACTGATCATCAGTTGCAGTGCAAAAAATAATTATGGAAGCCAATGGGGCAAAAACAGCCACCAACATATCGAAAAGGTAGTAAATTGTCCCAGAGTGCATTTTTTAAAAATCTTTCAAAGCATTTTCCCAAAATATGCGTCACCAAAGCTCCTTCCATTTGCTGAAACGCATAGGAAGTTGTGGCCAAATTAAGACTCAAAATCAGCCCAGAGTAATTAAAAAAGTCCTCAACAGCACACAAGGGTAATGGCTTGTGGAGACCCTGTGGTGTCACAGGTTGAGTGTGAGGGATGCAGACAGTAAGTACCTCCGCCTGCTGGTAGGACTGCATGATTTCTCCAGCCTGCTCCTCCAGTTTCTTCAGCTGCTCTGTCAGCTCCTCCATCAGCTTCTCATTCTCACTGATCTCCTGCTCCAGCCGACTCACACCATCCTCAGATTTCTTTAGATTACTGCACACAGCGGACAAAACTCACTTTTTAAAAATAGTATAAACATAAACTGTATAATAGTATAATTTTTATTGACCTTATTCTTCAATGCGGAAGTGTGCTTGTTTTTGCGATTGTTTTATAACTTCTGATTCAGTTGCCTATAGGAGAAATGACCAGGAATAATAGATGGCAGAAAACGGTCAAACTACCTGCTCTACAAACAAGTGTTTGCATGACTATACAGACAAAGTAGAATAATATAATAAAAAATATCAGTTTGCAACATCAAGCAGCAGAACGAGCTGTTTTTAACATCTAAAAATGAATGGAAGTGAATGAGACCGGAAGTCTCGAGCCAAAAAGATTCAAATGGCTGTGCCCACTTGTATACGGAGAATAAGGTGAATAGAACAAAATACTGTTAACTTGATAAAACAAACAACAAAAGTGTGTATGGGGTCAGGACAGTAAATCTGACATTATTCTCTCTTCTGGCTGCCGTTATCAGTCTCACACTATTGTTTTCCTTCTTCTGAAAGTCTTGATAACACCATCCTGGAGTTTTTCTTCTATTATTTCAGCTAATAGGATTGTAAAATAATGATTTGTTGTACTCTCCCATTCACTGTCCTCTAAGTTCACCAAACTATGACAACTTCTGTTGCTGAGAAAACCACAAATGTGAAGAGTTCATTACATGTGGATCTTGTTACTGACCGTCCCGCAGTCTTGATGGCCACCTGGGCTTTGGTGACAGCTGAGGAGCACTGGTCCAGCTGTGTGTTGAGCTGGTCCAGTTTGTCCTGCTGCGCTTTTAGCTTGTGACTGTTGATGTCCACGATGAGCGTGTGCAGCCGCTTCACCTCTGCCTCCACCTTTCCTGCTTTAGTGGATGCTGCCTCAAAGTCTGGACAAAAACAGCACACAACATTAGACGTCAGGGCTCTAGACTAACTTTTTGCACTGGTGTGCCCAAATTTTTTTCTAAGGTGCACCATTTTTGACATCGCATTTAACACTTTTTCAGCGTATGACCTTTGATTTAACATTTTTAAATGTTAACAAACAAAGTTTGGTAAAATGATTTTAATGCATTAGCATTGGCATTTTATCATTGAGCTGTAAACAAATCTACAAACATTTAAAATAATAATAATAATCATGACAACAATAATAAACTAAAACAATTGCAGCATAAATTTACAATGTTATAGATATAATGCAAACTGCTGCTTCCAGCTGGATATTATTGTGAGTTTAAGCATGAACACACCGAATGCATTGTTTGAGGTGAGATAAGCCTGTTTAAACGCTGTTTTCTATTGGCAGTGAGTTTTGTGCGCTGCTTGCGTGCCTTGAAAAAAAAAAAA
Source organism: Danio tinwini (assembly GCA_903798205.1). Lineage (NCBI taxonomy): Eukaryota > Metazoa > Chordata > Actinopteri > Cypriniformes > Danionidae > Danio > Danio tinwini. Next base: position 1,886,348 of record CAIGQZ010001199.1, on the reverse strand, counting down.
AGTTGAGATGTTTTCCACTCATTGCGCTGTAGGCACACATGCGTCTCCATTTGAAATAAACTAAAATGTGCAAACGACGCACATTTGAACAGCCCCTTATTACTTTGATGCTAGCGCCTCGCAATATCATATGGAGAGCTTTATATCAGCAATTGTGGCAGTTGGATCAAAAATATAAAGAGAGATGCAGTTCTTTCTTGCAGTTATTCTTTTGTCATCTTCAGGATCTACCGAGTGAGTAATTTATATGATAATAAGTCAACAAATATGGGCCTTGTCATTGTAACTCACCACTGTGGCAGCAGCAAGCGCATCTGTTTAAAGCTTCTGTAAAGAAAAGAGCTATTTGACAGACAACACCATCTCAATAAAAACTTGATTCTTTGCTGTCAACCATACACTATTTAAGGGCATTCTACAAGGCTGATAGGATCCGTTGTTGTTAAGTTTAGGTTATGTTTCCTTAATATTAATTTCCTTTAAAATCTCTAATATCGTTATTATCCCTTGTTGCTAGTAAGACTATTGCAGCAAAGCCTATATTGATATACTGATATTTTCTGTGCCAGTTTGACAATATACACTAAACTGAGGACACGTTATCTAATTCAAAACACTTCTCACACTAAACTCCCCGCGCGAGAGATGGATAAAAGGACACAAGTGCAGGTAAAATCAGAAGTTTAAGACATAATCTTTAAAATAATAAGTATTGAAAATGTTGACAGAGGTTTGTGATATATGAATTACAGCGGAGCATTAATTAAATGATTATTTTCTGAGGAGCGATCAATTTGGTGTTAAGGCCCACTATTTTTGCTTGAAGTTAGTATAATTGGAAAATGCCAGTTATTAAAAACAGATTCAATCAGTATTTTAGTTTTGTAGCCTAATCTAAATAAAAAATTTAAGTGAAAATATTAAGTCCAGCCCTATTTATTTTATTGTTTTTATTTAGTAGACATACATTATGTTTTTTGTTGTTGTTGGAAACGCTGTAGGTACGTGAAAATTCTGTTGTTTGCACATCTAACAAATGCAATATTTAATGTGTGAAGCACAAAATATCATTTAATAAAAAAAAATTGTATTCTATTTTAATATTATTCTGATCAGTTAATATACGGATAACATGGTTGTCGGTTGAGAAAATTAACAAAAATTAGCATCTGTAGTTTGTGTCTATTGAACAGTTGAAATTTATTTTTACATTTTTTAACATTTTTCGTCCTCGAAATGCTGGTCGCACCATGTGACCAAATTGGTCACACTCTAGAGCCCTGGACGTGCTTCAATCCTCTGGCCAACACAGTAGTGTGGGAAACAATGAGATGTTATGCTATTTAACCCCTTAAACTGAACTGATGCCCCCACTTTTTGAATAAAGACATGAAAATGACATGTCTTTAACGCTTCGGTGCATATATTCAAGTTTGTTCTCATTCTCTGATGTACCTAGAGTGTTTATGATAAGTTTCAGCTCAAAATACCGCACAAAGTGTTTTCTAACTCTCTGAAACTGACCCTTTTAGGCTTTGATCTAAATTGTGCTGTTCTGACTGTCGCTTTAAATTCAAATGACATTGTGCTCTTTTTCAGAAGAGGGTGGAGCTACAAATGCCTGTGTGTCAGCATAGTGGCAATTCAAAAACAAGACTACTGTCCTATGCTAATGAAGGTAAGATCATGACTAGTAGGCGGGGCTTTCCCCCTCTGATGATGCGTACAAAGGAAGAATGTTAATCAAAGTGTTTCTGCAGACTGTTTATCAAGTGTGATTATGAAAAATACAAGTTGGCTATACTCACACACTTCATTTATTCATAGAAACTTTTACTATAATTATATTGTAATCGTTTAGCATAATTACATCTCTACATGTAATTTTTTTACTCTGTGGTAATTTTTGAAAATTTTTTTGTACATCAACAAACTTTAAATGATCTTTCATTTGTTTTAACCACAGACAGCGAGTTATACACAGTAGTCAGCATTTAAAGTGAATTGAAAAAAAAGTTCAATAATTTTAGGACAATTTTAACAAAAGCTTTAGAACCACTTTAAATGTCGACTACTGTATGTTTGGAATGATATTACAGAGTAAGTGGCTGTTTTCATTGATGGCTGAACACTGCCTTAAATAATGCTGCACCTTTCCTGTAGGCCTCCAGGCTCTTCTCCATCTGCTTCTGCTTGGCTTTATCAGGAGCAGCGGCAATCACGTTTGCCTCCAGGTCCTTGATCTGAGGCTTGAGGTGAAGCTCCTGCTCGGTGAGGCTCTGCAAGCATTGGATAGCAAAGGTTGGCCCTACCGATGTGTAACATTCTGCTAACACTGCAATTTCAGCCATGATTTAGTCATCCAAGGCAAATTTGGAAAATCTTTGTAATTCTAGGGTGAAATCTGTGGTATTTGATTGTAGGGCTGCATAATAAAAAAAACTAAATCTAATGGCATTTTTTCTGATAAAAAAAAGTGATTTAAAACTATTTCATAAAAAGCTACATGCTTGATGTGGTGGCTTTAACAGCACCAAAGAAAGACCAAGCATAATCAAAGTATGCTACTGCTTATTTAAAACCTCTTAAACATTGTTGGTATTTTTTTTAATAAAGTTGTCAGTGGTCATGACAAATTAATAAACTACAGTATCTTATATACAATTTAATTATATATAAAACCTTAAAGTTTCAAGAATTCAATCACACTGTAAACAATTTTACACCAGTAAGCCACCGACGACGAAGCTAAAACAATGACAGCAAACGTTTGTGCCATTTAAATCGTAAAAAACACAAATAATGAAAATCATGCCATGCTTTTGTTCTCAGAAAAAGATGCATCTTGATATGTTTATATACTTAACACAATTACTGATCAAATAAGGCTTTGGCAGCAATTGTTTTGCAAAAAAATCTCCTAGGAAAAACCCTGTTAAAAAGCGAGTCGGGCTTTAGTGGGGTCACTCAGGTGCTGTGGTAGGGTCACACGATATTGGGAAAGAACTGACATTTCGATATTATATTTTTCTGTAATGCATATTGCGATTTATTAAGTATGACACCTGATGAAATGAATAGATCTTTTTGGAAAGAAGTCAGAAAATTAGATTAAATGAGTTGTATCTGATTATATAATATAAACCAATCACCAGCATTGATAAATACAATAGAGCAAAGACTCAAATGAAATAATTAGCATTTTATGGTTGTCTGGATTGTCAAATTGAATAATCAAATGTAAAAATCACACTGTATAGTGTATCTTCATTGTATATGCACATAAATAAAATGAGCCTTTCTTAAAGTTACAAACTATTTCTTCTGCTTAAATTATTAAAAGTGGCTTAAAATGCTCACAGTCACAGTCTTAAAACCACAAGCAGATGATAAACTAATTGATTGGCCACTTTGTATGGTTAAAATTTGGGTTCCTGTTCAACTATAACATCATAATCCTGCGATGTGACCGTTGTGTATATATACATTGCAATATCAATGTTAAAACAATATATTGTGCAGCCCTACGCTGTGGGCTGTCTGACCTGAATGGTGGCAGTGTATTTCTCCAACGTGTTCTTCATGTCTCTCAGCTCACATCTGGCTCTGTGCACCTTCTCCTCCAGCTGGTTTTTCCTCTTCTGGCAGTCCTGCAGCTGCATCACCTCCTTGTTTAAAGCGCTCTCCATTTTATCCAGCTGCAAACAACCACAGATTTTTAGCCAGCGACGATGCGAACAGCTTTCTTTGTGCTGACATTGCAGAAATCTATCAGCTGTTTGAAATGCAAGAAAACATCTGGCATCACACTAGAAAATTTTACTTCATCATTACACATGTAGAGTACAAGGTATCGAAATACAGCGTGCAAATAAGCAGTAAGTCCAGAAGGATAAATACACAGTTAACATGTGTTAAACTATACAGATAGAGCTAGTGTTATGGATATAAATAAGGTGACTTGATAACTAATAATGTTATACAAGCATGATAAGAAATAATACACAAATACTCACTATGAAAATATATTAAACAGATGCATGCACACCATAGCAGAAAAACTCAACATATTTTGCAAATGGATATGAGTAGATCAATATGAGTAGATTAGTAGCTGCACAGTCAAAGTGTAAAGATACAAAAAAAAAGTGCATGAAAATTGATTTTGTGCTTAGTATGTGCAAACGCATGCAAATGAACATAGTGATGTTGTGTTTATTCATGCATTTTGAAAGAGCTGAAATCACTCACTGTGAAATCTAATACCTTTCCAACTACAGAATTAACGAGTTTGCTTGTTTACTCATTTCACCTTCATACTAGAGCTGCACGATTCTGGCTAAAATAAGAATCGTGATTTTTTTGCTTAAAACGATTTTTTCTCATGATTCTGTAGATGTAAAATAAAGGTTAATATCAGTAGGCTATTATTATTGTTAATTCTCAAACATATGGTAAAACAACAATAATATTGTGTAGGTCTACTGTTGGTTAAAATATTGAAGAATTTGACCATTTCTTTTACACTGGTAATATCAGACATTTGTCATTATCAGATTCCCTCGTGTATTATTCAACATTACATAGGCTAGAGTATTTATACTGACACTGTTCAACATTTATTCTCATGCACAACAATTTGGGTTCGCTATGAAAGAAAAACATTAAATGCTTGTCGTAATCATAACCCATTTAACTAATCATAAAATGTGATCTGATTATTTAAATGATGTGCAAGCTTTCGGTTTCATTTTCACTGCTTAGTGCGGTTCATACTTCCCGCACGGCTCCAAAACAATCACTCTGTGCCACAAACTGAATGTTATTTACAACTTTATTACCTGTTATTCACAGCCTATGCAGGTTCTGTTCACTAAAGTAGACTTCATTCACAGGCGTGCACCCACACTCTTTGTGGTAACAGCTCACGGTCAGCTCACGTCACGTGTGATTTTGCGGCCGCGAATACATCATTACATGAAGACAAAAATGCCATTTTTGGGTGAATTATACCTTATAAATACAGTATGTGACTTTTTCCAACACCATTTGGAGGTGTCCACGTTGCTAAGCTACATATATAAAACAATGTGAAGACTTGTGCGACCACCTTTGCTTCTCTCCTGAATTAAAAAATATATATATATGATTGGCAGAATCGTATAAATGCTGGATTAAGATCGTCTAGGGCAGGGGTGTCCAAACTCAGTCCTGGAATGTCGGTGTCCTGCATAGTTTAGCTCCAACTTCCTTCAACACACTTGTCTGGAAGTTTTAATATACCTAGAAAGAGCTTGATTAGCTGGTTCAGGTGTGTTTAACTGAAATTGGATCTAAAATATGGAGAACACCGGACCTCCAGGACAGAGTTTGGCCACCCCTGGTCTAGGGGGTCGAATCGAGATCACAATCTTTTTTCGATTAATAATGCAGCTCTACTTTATACTAGGGTTGGGCCGATAGACGATGCCATCGTCCATCGCCGATAGACATCACAATGCTGAGCCGGCATTGCCGATCCTCCGCTCCGCCCCCGTCGCAAACCCGCTCATGAAAAATACACCCTCAGGTCCCGTTTACACTAATACAGCTTAGTTTTAAAATGGCATTTGATCCACGTCCACACTGGCGTTTCATCTAGCATTTCTGAACAGCCCTCCGTTCACTGAAAACGCACATCACGTGACCACACACACACACACACACACACACACACACACACACACACACACACACACACACACACAGACACAGACACAGACACAGACACAGACACAGACACAGACACAGACACACAGAGAGACAGCCACAGCCATAGACACACTGTCGTGGTCGTCTGAGCTCCAGAGAACAGTGTACGTCGGACAGTTTATCAAGGGTTTATTGCTGAAGTGTGTCTCACTATAGTTGTTAAATGTGATATTTAATTAATCTTGTCTCTATCCAGGGCTTAATTTGAGCCGGAACACGCCGGGTCCGGATGCAGCACCTCATTTTACTGATCTCCCTCCTCAACCACCCTCCTCCCCTGTCCGCTGTTCATTTTCACTTTTTTCCGCGACTCCCCAAACCTCTTCACTTTCGTCCGCGAAACCCCCACGCCGCCCACTTTCATCCGTGACACCACTCCGCCATCCACCGCGGTGGTGGATGAAACGGTAGGCTACAAATAATTAATGAATAAATAATTAATTCACCTCCACCTATGAAGACGATGCCATCGTCCATCGCAATGTTTTACATTAGACATCTACGATGCTAAATTGGTCAACATCGCCCAACCCTACGTCATACTGTAGTGAATAAACGCTCATTGGAATCTTCTGCTTTCTCAGCACAGAATGAGTAAAATTCAAGCTTCTTAAACCTTTTCCAAAGTCAGATTTAAACATCTAACGCACTAAATTTATTATTAAAATATATATATATATATTTTTCCTCATTACAAATAAATTTTTTAAAGCATAGTCAGCAGAATGATTGTAATTTCAATCATTGTAGAAACATCCTGCTGTAAAATAAGGTTTGGAGCCTAATAAAGTGAAGCAGGCATCTGATCTGACCTGCTCCTGTGTGATATCAGCACAGACTGAGGAGCCCATCCTGCCCTTCATCACTCGTCCTCCTCCTCCAGTCATTGTGCCTGAGGATGAACAGCAGACAGAACGTAGAACATGAGATTCTCTTTACCATCACACACAGATTCATGCAGACAGACACAGACACACACCAGCCTGTTCGATGATCTGCCCCTGCAGTGTGACCACCCTCCAGCGCTTGTCCTTCTGGAAGGCGACCTGTGTGGCCTGCTCCAGGTCTTTAGCCACCAGTGTGTCCCTCAGGGCGAAGTAGAAAGCGGGACGAACGCTCTCATCCTTCACTCGCACCATATCGAAGAGACGAGGGATGTTTTCTGGGGTGGAGATGGAGCCCATGCTCTGCTGCCACACTTTCATCTGAACAACACCATCACACATCATCAACACTGGACACCATCAACATATGAATAATGTACAGTTAAAGACACTTAATATACTGAAGAAGTGCACTCTGATAGTAAAATCATCTGCTGCTCAAACTGATCTCTTGCAGGATTTGAGAAATAAATAAAATGTATGAGGGATGCACCAAATATATGCCTGAAAATGGCATTTTCTGTAGACAAGAGATTACTATGTAGTATACTTTATACTATTTATAATAAGTTATACAAGTTTATGCTGCTTACAATAGTGCTGTCAGGTAAGGATGTGAGTGTAGGCATATCTGCTATCATATTTACTTATTAGTGTTATGTCGGATTGGTTTATAATACTTAAAGTGACAGAGTTACTAAAGAAAATAAATGTTAATACAGTGAGAAATTCCTTCAAAGGTTGATGTTAGAGATTCTGTATCCTATTTGCAAGAAAATTTGGACTTTTTTCAGAGGGTCACTTATTTTGCATAGCAATATCTGTCTGTCCGTCCGTCTGTCCATCAATCCATTCATCCATAGGGTGGCCCCAAATATGTAATAATGATTGATAAAACATTTACATGTTTAAGCGTAAAATACAGTACAGTATGTAAACAAATCTTTTGCTAGCAGCTTTATGACATAAGCACGATCTAAACATTGCATCTCTGTGCATGTCTCTAATTCAAAGAGATTCATGCGCTTGCACATTATTTTACAGGACGTTTAACACTATTCTAGCCATGTTTCCCTTAAAAACAACTGGTGTATAAACTAGCTAGCGGATGCCAGTGCTCAGTTGCATCAAAGTCTTCAAGTAATTTAACTTGAGGATGTCCCTGAGGGGAAAAATCCCAAAGGTAAGAGATTTCATTACGAGCGTTGCAACAAACTTCTTTACTCTCATCCTTACGTAAGTGCTAAGCGTTTCACTGTAATTTCTGCCAACATACAGCAAGTGTGCAGCGGTTGGTATAGTTACTCAAACAGATCGTAACCACTAATGCTTGTCTTGCAATAACTCTGCAATACACATCGTCTGTGCCATTTTCTTTCGGTTAAGAGTCAAGACTTTCCTTATTGAGTCGATTTAGACATTACGTATGGAGGACCTATAAAACTGGTCTGGGATCACGCAGAACCTGCACTGAAACTGTAATTCCATATTGATGCACTTCTGTGCAGATGTGCTACTGACACACTGTGTATATTTGCTTGTTCATTAAATGGCTTTATCTGTTTGTTTTGTCTTTTATCTAAACATTTTTATTTAGGTGAGAATGCTTACATTTAGAGCATCATTTGCTCATTTAAGGGAGCTGTTTTGTTGTCTTAAATTTGTTAGTGGGAAATGATTACAAAACCCTTTGTCTCAACGCTTAAGAGAAAACTTTGATCATTAAGGGAAAATATTTAACGACATTAATTCCTTAAGTTGACCCTTAGTAAAACTTGGGTTGCAAAAACAAAAACCTAAGAGTTTCCTTAAGTTAAGAAATCCCTTAGTTTGAAGGTTAACAACCTTCATGCAACCAGACCATGGCCTGTAGTGTGGAGAAAGACAAGCATAGCCTAACCCTGGACTTCATATGAAACATCATATGATAAATGTTTGTGCTATTATAGCAATACAAAAATTATTACTGGCACATGAGCTGACCAAGTTTAGAAAGAATGACCCAAATGGCAATTTCTCACCTTGTCTAAACCGATGAATGTGGCCACACCAATGTTCTGGGCCTTTAGAAACGTGACGCACTTCTGTGCGGTGTCAATGGTGTCCACTAGAATATTGTCCAGTGAGCCACAGCTGGAGGAGATGGCGACGTCATACTTCTCATCAATGGCTCCTAAATCACCCTGTTGAAACAGACATGTTGGGAACACTTTAATTAAAGAGTGTGTTAATAAAACTGTTATGACCATTTATAAACATGCCAGAGAACAGATTTTACGCATGCTTATAACACCTGCCATTAAAAACGTAGGTCATTCAAAAATGAAACTCGTTTCAAACCATTAAATTCCTTTCTTATGCCAAACACAAAAGAAGATCTTTTGAAAAATGTTGGGATTCCATATTATGGAAGTCAATAGTTACAGGTTTTCAGCTTTCTTCAAAATATCTTCTTTAGTGTTTAACAGTAGAAAGAAACTCAAAAAGATTTGGAACCCCTTGAGGAAGAGCAAAAATGGAGTAAATGTTAATTTTGGGGTTAAATATCCCTTTAAGTGTCGTTAGCTTAGTTTTGTCATTATAAATGCAAAGGTGACATTGTTTGAGATGTCTTTTTTTCTGATAACTTGACATTACCAATACAACATAACTTTTTGATATCCATGATATCCATAAGGCTGTTATAATTGTCACAAATTTTATAACAATGTCATTAACATTTATTATCTCAACTACAGAGGTAAAAATGTCATTTGTCACTAAAATATCATTAAATTAAATTAAATTACATAATTATTTAACAATGATAAAAATCTGAAAAATATTCATGACAATCATGTTTATGACTCTGTCTATGAAAAAAAAATTATGTTGCTCTGGTAATGTCATGACAAAAACATCTCAAACAATGTCATCTTTGCATTTAAAATGACATAACTAAGCTACATACTCAAGATATAAAAGGTACAAAACCTGTCACTGGGGCTGCACCTTTCAAAACAAACCTTTTTTGACCATTAAGGATGTGGTCCTCAACCACTGGGCCGTGGATAAACTAGAAAATTATTTAACAGGGACAATGCTTATTAATGAACCGTAAAACTGTAAATACGCCAAAGTTAGCCACAAGGGTTCATTTTCATCTTTTGCCACCTGCAAGATTTCAAATGGCAACCTAAAATCAAAAAACACAACACACAAAACTTGTATTTAAATGTTAAATAATATGAAACACCCTCTTAAATCAATAGGAAGTGTGTTCCAGAGATGACTGGCTCTAACTGAGAAGACGGACTTGCTTGAGCATTATTATTCTTGTGCCAAACTCGCATAATGGAGGTGGAGCATATCCATTTAAAATTGTAAAAATCATACAAGCATCAGCCAAATATTTCATATTATCAAAGCTCACTGAGTACTGTTTTTGTATTATATTACTGGTTATATTACTGGTTTTGTATTACAAAATTGGTACCGACTGTACAAGAAATCATTAATTATTTCCGTTTTATTCATTATCTGCGTCTGAACGATCTTTTATTTAAAAAAATTACTGTATTCTCCCGCTTACATCTCAGTCACTTGAGCGCCAAAATTAACCCACAAGCAGCAAAATAAGCAAGACGTCTTTTGAAAGTTGTCAACAAATCAGGTCTGTGCGAAAAGAATATCAACTGCTGAAGATCGCAAATAACGGCGGCTTTTAGGGGCCTTTCTAGAGTTCGCGCAAGTTTGTTATTTCCAATGAATGTGCGCAGATTGCGCCTTCCAGATGCACACATATGAATGAATGCTAGGAGCGCACCATGAGTTACGTGACAAGAACTGACCAATCAGCTTTAGCTTGTATGGAATATACACATTTCTCTAGACTAATTATCTCAGACAAACACAGAACACCCAAACACTGCAGTGATTTTTAATTTTCTCCACAAATAAAGATTGTATCAGAGCTGTAGCAATGTTTTGTCAGCTTGTCATCTTCTGAGAAAACGGTTAATGGTCGCCTAGCAACCTACGAACCACCGCACCGCCCTGGGCCGCAGTAAAATTGCCAGGCGTTGACCGGTCCTAAAAAGGTTGGGGACCACTGCTTTATGGGTACGATGAGGTACACATTTGTACTTTAAGCATTAATATGTACCTTTAAAGACCTGTTATGAACAGAAACTTACCCTTGAAAAAGTACTCCCCAGTGACAGATTTAGTATCTTTATTTCTGAGTGTAGCTCAGTTGCAGAAAATCTCCTTCATATACATGACTTTAAAGTCTTTTGAACACGTCTGCGATTAAAGTGTTACAGACATGTTTATTACCACCAAACAGGTTATCTAGCAGAGGTGAGCATGTGCAAACATACCAGCCGTCCCAAGATGCCTGGGATCTTCCCTGAGCGTTTTTGTTGCATGAGGGCGTCCAGCACTTTGCTGCGGCTGCGGTTGGAGGACAGAGAGCTCTTGGCTTCAGCCACCTTCTGCCTCATGTCCCCGACCTGCGCTCGCGTCTGTTTGTCTTGCTCAGAGATCTGCTCCAGCTCTCGCTCGTCCTACAACACACATAGTAGACACAATAGGCATGGGAAGATAACAACTTTCAAGGTTTAAAAATGCAGTTTTGAAAATGCAACACACACACACACAATCTCACCTTCTTGAGCTGCTCCTCTTGAGCTGGTATTTTGACCTGGAGATCTTTAATGGCGGCTCTCCTCTCTCTCAGCGTATCCACGGCCTCCTGCAGAGCGTTTTTGGCCTGGTTGAGCTGGTTTATAGCAGTGTTGTGCTGACTCAGGTAGATGTCCAGCTCTGACTGCGCCACATCCATCCGTGAGCGAGTCTCGTTCACCGCCTTACTCAACTCTAGCAGCTCCTTCTCTTTCTTCTGCAGGAGCACCACACACAAGCAATATTAAGACCTTAGTGCTTTCCGGATTTACAATGAAGGCAAATGTTCTAATAGACCATTTCAATGTGGTGATGTCATTTCCTATCATAACATTATTAAAAACTAGCCTTCAGCTGCTAAACACTATCTTAGAGCACCTTCTGCTGTTGAACACTAATCTAGAGCGCCATCTGCTGTTAAACTACCCTAGAGCACAGTCTGCTGTTATACTACCCTAGAGTGGCGTATAGTCTTATGCTGTGTACACACCAGACGCGGAACACGCAGATAAATAACGCTATTCGCGTGTAAATAGACGCGTGAACATTGAGTTTACTCGCTTTATTCGCGTGAGAAATCTGCTTCATTCGCACGTCAAATTCACTGAGCAATAGACGCAGATTATCGTGATGGGCAAAGCTTCTGTCTGGCCCGGTGACTCTAGCTTTGTTGCTAAATGGCCACCATAGATTTTACAGAGAGAATAGCTGTTTATGTGCTTTATGATGGCTATGAACAGCGTAGATTCATTTGGAGCCATGTCTGAGTCCACAAGATCCTTTTGGGTGCACTCAGCTGTCTGCCCGGTGACTCTAGCTTCATTGCTAAATGGCTAACATGGAATATTATTGAGAGAATAGCTGTGTTTATGTGCTTAATGAAGGCTGAAAAACAGTGTTGATTCGTTTGGAGCCATGTCTGAGTCCACTAGATCCTTTCAGAGGTGCACCAGCTCTGTGAGCTCATAAACTCCTTCAGAAACTACCTGGATGATGGAAGCATTCAGCGGTGCTTCAGACTGAGCCGTGCCCAGTTTGATGAACTGTTGTCGTTGTTGGCAGGAGGATTTTCCCCCGGGACACAAACAACAGGTGCTACATCATAAGCACGCCCCTACAAGAGAAAGCTCCTGATTGGTTAACGCAAATGTCAGATTTTCAAAAAAATCAGAAAAGTTCAGATTTTCAAACTTGAGCAATTCGTGTGAAACGCACGTTAAGCGCATCAATCGTGCCAAACGCTCAACTCGCGCAACTTCATTCATGCAAATTGCATAATTCGCACCACAGGATGTCTATTCATGTCTTTGCACTGACTTAACATATAAATTAAGTTTAGAGCGCCGTCTGCTGTTAAACACTAGCCTAGAGCGCCATCTGCTGTTAAACACTA
>CAIGQZ010001199.1:1843608-1857868 GCA_903798205.1 Danio tinwini | reverse complement strand
ATTTTTTTTTTTTCCCCCAAATCATAGTGCCCTAGATCTGAGCATGTGCACAAACGAACCACACTAAAGGGGAAAACATGCCAGATTCCCAAACAAACAACTATATTAACAGCCACATGCTAATGTCATAATAATGATAGAAATTTAACCTGCATAAGCAAACAATAGTTATGAACAAACACCCAAGCGAACAAGGTTTAACTGGATGAAACAAGTGGCATTGCATGACAGATGTACATATATTTTAAATACCGACTCATCAACATCTGAATGCAGAAGTAAAAAAAATAAATAAAATAAAACAATAAAAAAAATATATATATATATATATATATATATATATATATATATATATATATAAAACAAGTTAATTCAGCTCAACCCATTGGTAGATTATTTTGCCTTTTTTTTCAAAAAGGAGAACCTTAAATTTGAATAGTTTTTCTGCTCTAAAAATGGTTCTTGATTAAAGGATTTGTTCAAATATTTGAACAAGTAACAGACAAAACCCCCCAAGCAAGAAAATATATATATTTTTGCAAGTGCAGAATGAAACCGATGTAGTGGTAAATTAAATGCACAGTTTAAACAAACAAAAACAAAACAGATTTCTTTTTATTTATGCACCAGCACACAGGAAATGTAATGGACCAAAGTGAATAATGATGTACAGGAAGTGAAAGGAGGCTCGCTCCTGCCTCACTGAAGCAGCACACATAATATTGGGGTTGGCCTTGACTATAACACACCAATATTTACGTGCTGCTAAAGCAAGGAAGGTAGAATGAACAGATGTTGACCTCTGACCTTTTCGGACAGCCCATGTTTACAAACCTCACGCAAATGTCAGGTTTAGCGTAGGCGAATGCCTTAAAACTCTAGAGCAGCAAATGATGGTTTGCACCTTCCCTAATGTTGAAAACCATGACGCGCTGCTTTAGAGGTCTAAGTTTGATTTTATCCACGATTAGCCCTTTAACGACTCTCCAGAAAACACAAGAGGCCAACAGCAGTGATGGAAGCATGTAGTGGATTATGTAAAAGTATATCAAGGAGGTTGCTATAACAGAATAAAGGCCAACAGGTTTATTGGGCAAAGTGCAGCACTGTTGTATAAATCCGAAGGGTTTATTCTGAGAAAATAACCATGCTGGATGTACTTTATCCTGCTTATTACACAGCAACTTATCACAAAACATGAAAGCTAGACAAAACATTGTTCTGAGTCATAATAGTTTATTAACTCTTTAACAAAATGCAAAGCTGACAGACACAAAACTGGGTGACTGGCATATACACTAACCTGTGAATTATTTAGTCACAAGATGGCACCAAAATGCAAAGCTGACAGAAACTAAACTGGCTGAATGGAGCATATGCTAACCTACATATTATTTAATCACAAGATGGCACCAAACAGTCAAAAACCGGCACGACAGACAAGCAGATACATATGAATGTGGATATGTATATGGATGTGAATGCATTCACTGACGCTCAAAATAATTCAAAGTTACTGGATGAATCTGTGTTATTGAGTGCTTGTTATCTGGGAATAACATACCTTGGAATGACACAACTGACAAATCCAGAAGAGAGTATGAGGACAGCAGTGTAATAAAAGACTTTATTGCATGGAAACAGATGGAGTCATTACCTGCAGAATGAGGAAACGATTGTGGTCCAGATCAATGCCGTGGCTGCGCAGTAATGTGCCCACATCTTTGAAGGTTGCCTTCTTGGTATTAATGTAGTAGGCAGAGGAATTATCTTTTCCAGCGGTTCTGGCAACGTAAAAGGAGCTGTCAGGGATGACATCATAGTCGTCTCCTTCCTGAACACACAAATAGTAGGGAAAAAAATTACAATTTAAAAGCAACATACAAAAGTCCATAAGCTGGACAAAAAAATTCTGAAAGTCTAAAATTTCAAAAATGTCAAAATTATGATCCATAAGAACCTGTTTTTAAGACCATTATTCATGAATCAGTTATTATAATATTGTAAAATAACTCTATAAGTTTGTTAAGTTTTGGTGAACAACAGTTTAAGTAATTAAATGAAAAGGCTGAAATGATATGCTTTTGCCTCATGTTTAACTAAACAAAAAGTGATTTTGTGAGCTGACTGACAACAGTTGTTCGCTCTATTTTCCCCTGCTTGGCAGGCCACGCCCACTCCTCCCTCACAGCGCTTCATGTCAATCTCAGAGCATTTTTCGAAAAATATTCTGAGGTAGACTTAAACCGAATAGAAATATCATGAAAGATCCATGAGACGAGATTTGACTCCTGAAGCACAATTGTGCTACATGTCAGAAAACTAACCACTAGGCTATCGGTGCCGACTGACAAATAGAACTTAGCACAAAATTTCATACAGCAAATGTGCATAATGCATGGCATCAGAATTAGCTTGCTTTCATAAGTTTGCCTGAAAGTTATTTGGCAGTTTTTCAGGGCTTGAAATTGCAACCGTTTTGGTTACATGCGCCCAAAATTTTATCCATGCTACCTTAAAACATATTTCATAGCATTTGTGCGAGTGCATAAAGATGTTGCCGTATGACTAGTTTTAACTGCAAAATGTGCGTATTTAGGAGACATTCACTCAGAATGCATCTTTGCACCTGAAACGCGGCGCTCAGGAATAATTTAAAACAGTTGACATGTCAACTTGCTGCAGGAAACAAAGCTTGCCCCGCCTTCAAGCTCTTCTGATTGGCCCACTGCTCTAGAACTGAACGGATTGGTTAATATCAGCTGTCAATCACTCAGTCAATGCCTTCTGCCCTCAGATGACAGGGAACTACAACCGTGAAAATGTTACGTGCTGAAGATAAGCATGAAAACAACATTGACAGATTTTGTTTTAGAAACCACTTGAAGTTACAAATAATGGCACATCTTATTAGTGATCATGTGCTGAATGTTAATCCACCATTTACACTTTTCGAAGAGTGGATAAAAGATTTTCAGTGGGTTAAAGTCCGCTATGAAAATGACTAAAGCATTCACCATAAAGTCTGTGGGATAGTAACAGTGTTTGCCACATCTACACAATTTAAGCTTGAGAGGTTCCGTTTAATTCTTCATTCAATTGTCAGGATGCTGTAAGCCGGGCAAGTGGCAGCTATATGTAAAATATAACCATGTACACCATCGTAAAAGAGCTTGCACTCACTAAGATTAAACCAAAAGTGCAGCTCACGAAAAGCCTGGTCTTGCTATTAAGATGATGTATGCAAATAAGTTATATGTCAATAGCATCTGAGCCATATCAGAAACCACCAGTGAGAGCATCAGTTATTATTGTTTTATTCATATCAAGCAGTGTGTGCAGGGCCGGATGCATATATTTTTGCTTGTTTGTTAGTTGAGATTAGTGTTTATTTCAAATGCAATAAATTTGTTAATATAAATCTTGTAGTAACGGTGCTCATAATTGGTGGGTGCGACTAAATTTTGGCTGGTGCTCCTCGCTACCAAGCAAAAAGGTTAATTTTGAGTCCTGTTCACCCAAAAATAAAAATTGTCACTGTTTTTTGTGTTGTATTGAACACAGAAGATATTTTTGATAATGGAAAAATTGCAATACCTTCCATAGTATTTGTTTTCCTACTATAGAAGTCAACTGTTTCCAACATTCTCCAGTATATTACCTTTTACGAAGAAAAAAAAAAGTGTTTGGAACAAATGAAGGGTAAGTAAATAATTTACATTTTTGGGTGAACTATCCCATTAAGAGCATAATAGACTTTTGTTATAATTCTCCACTGTATAACAGAGTAATCTACAACTTTCAGAAACTGTTCACCTTATCAATGATCTTTTGAAAGTGGACCTCAACAGTACAGCTCTGGATGTCTGGATGACCATCAGAACTGTGGATCAGCACTGACAGTTTCTTTGAGCGGATTTTCTGAGCTCTATATCCAAACACAAACAGCATGGAGTCGATCACGTTAGACTTGCCACTGCCGTTTGGACCAATGATGCAGGAAAAGCGCTGTTGAGAGACAAAACGTAATGCCAAGAAGTATGAATCTAGAAGAATGCAAAGACCTCACTTGCAAATGTGCATTGTTACATTGATGCTATACAATTAGGCATTTAGCAGATGCTTTTGTGCAAAGCAACTTACAATTGAGGAAGCATTCAGCATTTTACCAAGAAAAGGCAATACACACAAGAAGTGCTCAGAAAATAAGAGCTAGAGCAGTGGTTCCCAACCTTTTTTCCAAACGACCCCTATTTTAACGCTGACATTTTTAAAGTAATGGACTGACCATGAAGAATGGAAGGCCTTATTTAACCCAGTCCGTGATATAACCCACTTTAATTGAAATCTCTACAATTAATTTGAAAATAATCTTCAGACTGAGCTCAATCAGTTTAATAACTGTCTTTCCATTAAGGTTTTCCAGTCAGATTGAGTGTCAAACAATTACTAACAGATTATTGGGCTGCATGTGAAAGTAGCCACTCAGAAGTTGTCCAGTACCTTATGGAAGGGCCCCAGAATCTGCTCTCCGGCGTAGGACTTGAAGTTTCTGTTGACGATGTGAGTGATCATGAGCCGCGGGGCACCGGGCTCTGAGCTCATGGCGGGGGGCGGTGCGGGCGGGATGCTACCCAGAATCTCCTCCAGACTGCGGCTATCAACCACCTCAGCAGACTCGCCTGCAGCAACATCTACAGCACAAACCATCCATCCATCAAACCAAACACACATCATCTGATTTCAGGACATGAATATGCTACATAGGAAAACCAGACACCAGCAATTTTTTTTTATAAATAAATACAATTATATAAATATATATTTAACTAATAACCCTACTGTAAAGTGTTACAGATAAACTTTCTTCATTTATTTCAGTGGTCCTAAACGAGTTTCTTCCTTCTATTGAACAAAAAGCTAAATATTCTAAACACCAAAAGCAGCAATAGTTTCAGCATATCTCACTTTGTGTTCAACAGAAGACACTCAAACATGATTAAAAGCACTTAAAAGGGAGTAAAGGGAGTATTTTTTATGTGAAGTATCACTATAACCAATGTAACTCTACTGTAAAGTGTAACAGATAATCTTTCTTCATTTACTTTAGGGGTTCTAATTATACAATAACCAACTTTCCCCTAAATTTGTTTTCAGTACATCTCCCTTTATTTTATACAGAAGACACTCAAGCTTGAAAGTGCTTAAAAAGTGAGTAAATGACCACTGAATTTCCTTTAATTTTTTTATGTCAGTTATATCCCAAGGAGATGAAGTTAAAAAAGACGGAGCACATATTTATGAATATATGTATTCTGCAAGCGAAACGACTTATTGCTTTAAATTGGAAAAGTATATGTGCACCAAATATAGGCTGTTGGCTGAAAGAGATGGTAACAAACATGTCAATAGAAAAAATAAGTTGTATATTAAGAAATAATTACATAATTTTTGACAGAGTTTGGGGAGCTTTTATCTTGTTTTTAAAAGGTGGTGGATTTGGAAATGTTTTACTAGATGATTAGCAAAAGAGGTGATATTGTATTCTGATGTAAAATACTGAGAAGCCTTTTGTTTTGTTTGTTGGTTTATGTGATATCTGACACATGGAAATGTGTATGTACATGTTAAAATCTAATAAAAATAAATGGGGAAAAAATGACCACAGAATTATTACTTTTTATCTGAAGTATCACTTTAACCAATGTAGCCCTACTGTAAACCCTACCTAAACTTTTTTCCATGACAATTCTCACCATTTACTCTAGTGTTTCTAAGAGTTTCTTTCCACAATGACCACAAAATAGGCTCTTTATTTTTACTTTATTTTTATTGTGAACTATCACTTTAACCAATGTAACCCTACTATAGTGTTATTATTGAACTTTCTCCATGACAATTCTCACTATTTACTCTAGTGGCTCAAAACGTTTGAGTTTCCCCCCTTCAGCTGAACACAAAGCAAAATATTCTGAAGACAAAAAAGAGCCCTAGCCTTTTTCCATTATATCTCTCCCTTTGTGTTCAACAGGAGACACTCAAACATCTTTGGAAGCACACACAGTGAAATATTCTGAAGGCAAAAAGCAGCCATTTTTTTAACTGAGGTAAAGTTGGTTTTATATTTGGACTCTCAAAATAATTTCAGAAAAGTATTCTTGCAATTAGGGAAATAATTGTTTTCCAGTATATTTCCCTTTGTGTTCAACAGAAGAAACTCAAAACATTGAAAGCACTTAAAAGTGAGAAAATGACCACAAAATTGATTCTTTATTTTGACTTTATTTTTAGTGTGAACCATCACTTTAACCAATATCACTTTTTCTCTATGACAATTCTCACTATTTACTCTAGTGGCTCAAAACGTTTGAGTTCCCTCCTCCTGTTGCTGAACACAAAGCAAAATATTCCGAAGAAAAAAAGGAGCCCTAGTATATATCCCCTTGTGTTCAACAGAAGACACTCAAACATGATTGGAAGCACTTAAAAGTGAGTAAATGACAACCGAATTTATTTTTGTATGTGATGTACCACTTTAACCCTACTGTAAAGTGTTACAATTAAACTTTCTGGGTGTCTCCGGTTCTCTTACCGTTGAGGGCGGGCGGCGGGCTGCTCTGGACGGCAGTGCTCGGTGCTTTGCGGGCTTTGCTCACCTCTTCATCCGAGTCCTCCGCCGCTCTCCGACCGGCCGTCTTGCTTGTTTTTACAGGCATTATTCACGGCACCTGAAAAGCACATTCGCCTTTGTCAACCCTACATCCGTCTGCACGAATAAAGCGAAGTCTGGCTTTTTCTTTGTTCACCCTTCTCCGGGAAAACATGCCCACGCTCAGAGACGAAGATACAATATATGTAGAAATAAAAGTGCTAAAAGCGACTGAACTAAAGCGACGTCGGAGTTCAGCGCGCACACAAAGGAAAACAGAGCTGACAACCGCACAGCTTCACAATAATGTCGTGTTTGTGAGGTAATCACACATGATGACAACACCGAACACGTCACGAGGGAGAAACTTTACTCGGAAACTTTTTACTGACAGCTTAGTTGGTTTTATTTATATTTCCCTCGCCATTATGAGTTCGGTAACCACTCATTACGGCGAGAGTAATATAAATAAATACCATGGTAAACTGCAGCATGTTATACGATAAACTAAAATAAACATTTGAATCATGTGAGGGGCAAACTAAACAGAAACCCACGTGAACGTGGATATATACGTCATCTGAGATTTGAAAATAGAAATGTAAAACGTAGTTATAATGTGATCCTACAAACTTTTGTTTTCAAAGCGACATGTCAATGATGTTTGCAACCAACAGTTGTCTAAATTGATTCAAATTAAAAATAGACATACGAGTACTTGTAAAAACAGCGGAAATCTTGATTAATATCAGTTTTGCTCTAGGACAATAATGATTCACGTTTGAATCAAATATGGTGGAAAGAAAAAAAAAAATCACGAAACCGGTTTAAACTAGTCCACACTATCAAATATGAGAAAACGTCGTCATTTATGAATATTTGATGTGACCTTTAATCGTATTTCGATTATTTATATGTGCAGAAATTGCGTTTATGAGATCAGTAACGTCATATGAAGTAAACACAGCAAACTGACATTACATTTGACGATGCACACGAGTGTCAACATTTACCTTCGATTCCGCTGATTTCCCTCTTTCTCGTCGATTTTACTCCAATTTCTGCTCTCCTTTGGAATAAAAGTGCGTATCTTGAGTGTTTGCGGTGTAAAACGAGGGTAGATCTGCGCTCGTTTACTTCCCTGTACTGAATTCTCACTCGTAAATGGCGCGTAAACTCAGAGCACGAACCCGAGTCCGTTGTAGCCCGCGCGGTGCTTCATGGGAAGGCGTCCGCCTTCTTAAGATCACGTGACCAGAGAGTTTTGTTGATTTGTGGTTTATTTGAGCTAATTCGGTGAAAGCAAGCACTCCGAATTTGTACATCAGGAAATTAGATATAAATATAAATATACAATCAATGTTTTATTTAAGTATTAGATGGAAAAACCACACCACATGACGTGAACAAAGCATTTCCAACAAAATGATGATTTTTATTTAATAAAGCACTAAACAAATGTTAGAAAATAAGCTGAGAAAATAAATAAATGCTTAAAAAATAAATGTTAAATGTTTATTATGTTTTTATTCATTGCGCAGATCGCTCTCAATCTCGCGAGAAGTAGGACACCAGACTAGAAGGAGCTCGTTCTCGCGCGATGTGGGGCCAGAGTTGTTTTACCGTCAGTATTCTTTCTAGTATGCCGCTACTAAGAAGGCTGTAACGACAAGAATGAGATTTGGGATGTAATGTAAGCGGCTAGAGTTTACTCAGAAGAGTTTCTCATCACTATAGTCAGCATCAAGATCATCCAATGCTTTAAATGTGAGTTTGTCAGGAGCTCGTTAGCGCTGCAGTAGCAACGCGTTTCCGTGGCAACGACGCCTTCTGTCAGGTAAACACGGTACATGCTAATGCTAACGCTGCACTGCTTTTGCTACAAGTCAATTCTCTGTTATTTCTGTTTTCTTTATATAAACAGGACATCATCAGAGTACAACACCAGAAGAGACGCTGAAGGATGCGACTGAAAACATCTCTGCTGAAGGAGCCCAAACATATCCTTTAAATTACTGCGTTAAAGGCAAACCACTAAGTTAATCAACACACACTTAGTAAAAAATAGTAAATAACATATAAATCATGTTAGAGTTTCCAGGAATTTCACTTGATTGTAAGTTTCGTGCAATGATTACAATGATGAATTTAGTTTTTTTAAAGGGATAGTTCACCCAAAAATGAAAACGTACTGCCCCTCAAGTGGTTCAAAACTCTTACTTACTTACTTCATTACTCTTACTATTACTTACTTCATTCTGTTGAACACAAAGATATTTTAAGATATGTTGGAAACCTGTACCCATTATTATTGAGGTAAAGTTGGTTTTATTCATTCAGTGACCACTTGTGACACGCTCCCTATATTGTTTATCACGGTACTTTGAATATTAGGCCTGAAATCACATGCAAGTATGAGTTGAAAACAACATTAGCACTATTTAATTGACTGTGAACAATGTTGTACTTTAATACTCATTGGCTGATATTATGATTTCCCTATTTTCAATTATCAAATAATACTTTTCTGAAATCATATTATTAAGGAGGAAGTCAGAATGTGCGAATATAAAACCAACTTTACCTTAATTTACCCAATGACTTCCATGGTAGGAAAAAGAAATACTGTGGAAGTCATTGGTTGCAGGTTTCCAGCTTTCTTCAAAATATCTTCTTTTATGTTCAACAGACAAGAGAAACTCCAAGTGAAGGGTGAGTAAATGAGGACAGATTTTTCAGTTTTGGTTAAAATATCCATTCAAAGGTGCTGTATGTAAGTTTTTGACTCTTCAAAAGCATAAAAATACCACAATATGTGTGCAGATATTTAAGAAACATCCCAAGTGAACATACTTGTTTAACTGAAAAACAATGCTGAAGTCAGATATTCTGCCTTGTTGGAAAACAGCCTATTTCATTCATTCAGAAAGACTCTGAAAGCATGCGTTCGTGATTCACAGATTCAGTTCCACATGAGGTTATTAATTAGCAAATGATATAAATATTACGAACGTAAACATTAGTTGAGCAGGTCACATTGTAACCGCATGTCCTAACAACACGCTTTATGACGAGATACGCAGTGATGAGGAACTTGGCTGTTTGCACCAGACGAAACACGACAGAAATTTAAATACAGCCATTCAGAAGCACATAATATGCACTCACTCACCAAACGGTAAGGTTTATAATCTATTCAAACTCACATTGTTAGCGTTAAACACTGAATAAAGCACACAAGGTTTACCTGAGGTGATCACTGTCATAGGTTTCTGTTGTTCAGCTGTAAGAAATAGAAGTCGTTTCTAATATATCAATTTGAGGTGTTGGTTAGAACCAAAACTCCTTTTAATATGGAAAATATTCCCTCTATGGCATGTCGTTGCTTTTATTTAGAACAATAAAATTTTTATTTTTTGTTTAAATCACTTGCTCCTCTCCTCAATCTGGCATCCCGCGCATGCGTTTATTTTGATCCAGGAGTGCAATACCTAGTTCAACCACTGGGTGTCAAACTTACATACTGTACCTTTAAGCCTTACCTGTGATTTTAAAGCAACAGCCACCAAAACACCGCAATTTGTATCAAGAGTATAAAAGCAATGGTTTCTAGTGTTGGCCACATTCCTTTAAAAGAGTATTTAGTTCTAGTTACTAGTAGAGCTGCACGATTAATCGAAAAAAGATTGCAATCTCAATTCGACCCTATACGCAATCTTAATTCAGCTATTCTTTGATTCAGCCAATTATAAATTCAAGGTCAGGAGAGAAGCGTTAAGGTGGTCGCACAAGTCTTCACAGCAACATAAACAGCAACCATGTTGCTAAGTAACATGGACACCTTCAAATGGCGTTAAAATGGTCACATACTGTTTTTATAAGGTATAATTTACACGAAAATTTAATTTCTGTCTTAATGTAATGATGTAGTCGTGGCCACAAAATCACACGTGAGCTGACGAACTGTTTGTTTACTACTGAGAGGATGCACGTGTGCACGCCGATGTCTACTTTAATGAACAAAACCTGCATAGGCTGTAAATAAGAGCTAATAAAGTTGTAAATAATGTTCAGTTTGTTGCACAGAGTGATCGTTTGGAAGCCGTGTTGGAAATATGATAAGTAATAGTGAAACCGGCACGCATATCATGCTGATCATTTTAGAGTTATGGTTATGACAAGCATTTGTCAAACATATGTTTTTTTTTCTTGCATAGTGAACTCAAAGTATTGTGCATGAAAATAAATGTTTAACAGTGTCAGTATAACTACTCTAACCTATATAATATTGAATATAATGCAAGAGGGAATCTGATAGATAAATGTTTAATTTTACCAGTGAAAAAAATGGCCTAATAATGTTGTTAATGACAAATGACAAGCATATGTCTTAAACATAATAATTCAACTTTAGAATTATGAACAGTTGTTTTCTGATGTTATCACTTTTCTGTGAATTAAAAACCAGGACATATTTAAAGTCTGTTCAAATCAACTATTCCAAGTCTATACAAAATGTAGCATTTTAACCAACAGTAGAGCTACACATAAGCCTAATATTATTATTGTTGTTTTATCATATGTTTGAGAATAACAGTAATAATAGCAGACTCTATTAACCTTTATTTTACATCTAAAGAATCGTGAGAAAATCATGATCTTCATTTTAAGCAAAAAAAATCATGGTTCTCATTTAAGCCAGAATCGTGCAGCTCTAGTTACTAGTTACTTCTCACAAATAGAAACTGAGTTACATTATTATAAAAGTAACTAATCACCAGGGAAAGTAACGATTGTATTACTTTAAAAAATAATCACATTTTTCAAATGACTATAAAATAAATATAAAACATTGTACATTACACTATTTTAATGTTGTTGTGGGACAATGTGAAAGACAAGTTTAGAACTTTAAGCATTGATTGCACAGACTACAACTCACAAGACTTGAGGTGCTTCATTAGATTAGAATTACTTATCACCGACACAGAGAGACTCTTTTTTTCTGGGCGTAAGTTGCACGATAGATTAACATCCTTGCCTTTCACCTCAACGAGGGAAAAGTAGTGCTTATATTTCAAGTTTGCAAACGCTACCTCTAAAACTTGTTGGATTTGCCATCGTTCTGACTCTTGGTGGTTAGTATGTGCGACTGACTGTGTGTGTGTGCTTGTGTGTAAACAGGTGAACACCGGTCAGTAACAGTAACGGCGTTGTAACTGGGGAAACAGTAACTCATTTGATCACTCGTTACTGAAAAAAGTATCGCCCTTAGTAACACAGTTTATTTATAGCACCGTTATTCCCATCACTGGTGGTTTCAGATTGTTAGTGTTGTATTTTGAGCTGGGCTCTGAGCTCTAGGAACTTATTTTACATTTTGCAAAAAGGGATGTAATAGGTCCCTTTTAACAAGGGAATTGAGAATTTGCAACAAAATTATATCTTAATCTGATTGCCCTTATTAGTTGCCCAGTGACAACATCATTATCAAAAGCTGCCCGGCAACATTGCTTCAAATGTTCATTTTCAAATCATCACCTTTAGACACTGTGCTTGCATATGATACATTATATATATAATCCCTATGGACTCTTTTCACAAGACTGTTATGACATGGGGTCATCAGCATCTTATATCCTTGAATGTTTTTAATATTTTGATTATGCGAACTAATTATGTGTGAGGTGTTTGTAATGCAGTGTCTATAGTGTCAAGACAGTAAATCTGTCATTATTCTCTCTTCTGGCTGCTGTTATCAGTCTCACACTAGTTTTTTCCTTCTTCTAAAATTCTTGAAAACGCCATCGTGAAGTTTTTCTGTCATTATTTCAGTAAATAGGATTGTAAAATAATGATTTGTTGTCCTCTCCTATTCACTGTGCTCTGAGTTGTCCAACCATGACCACTTCTGATGCTGAGAAGCACACAAGGCTCCATTGTACAGATATTTTGAATCATTTGATCTGCGTGTCCACCTTAACAGCTGCGCACACAGAGAGCTGGTCAGTTGTGTGGGTTGGACCAGCGCAGATGAGCTTTACTCCTGCAGCGATGACCACCAAATACTCAAGTGGAACCTGCTCAACAACGACACCAGTGTTGTGGTCAAACTCCAGGATGAGATTTATCCAATTGACCTGCACTGGTTCCCCAAGACTGTAAGCGGAAAGAAACAAGCCGTGGCGGAGATCTTTGCCCTCACCAGCTCAGATGGTAACCTTTCCATGTAGATCACTCCTCTGTTGATCGCTGCAAACCTCTTAAAGGGACAGTTCACCAAGAAATGAAAACCCTGTCATCATTTACTCATCCTCCACTAGTTCTGAATCTATTTGAGTTGCCTTTGAAATGTACTAAAGAATGCTGGTAAAGGTGGCACAGTGGTTAGCCTCACAGCAAGAAGGTCACTGGTTCGAGTACTGGCTAGGCTAGTTGGCATGTCTGTGTGGAGTTTGCATGTTCTCCCCGTGTTGGTGTGGGTTTCCTCCGGGTGCTCGGTTTTTCCCACAGTCCAAACATATGCACTATAAGGGAATTGAATGATCTAAATTGCCCATAGTGTATGAGTGTGTGTGTGAATGTGAGAGTGTATGGGTGTTTCCAAGTAATGGGTTGCAGCTGGAAGGGCATCCGCTGTGTAAAACATATGCTGGAATAGTTGGCGGTTCATTTCACTGTGGCGGCGCCTGATAAATAAGGGACTAAGCTGAAGGAAAATGAATGAATGAATGCTGTAAAAAACAGCCATTGATTCCATTGTATTTTTTGTTCCTCCTATTGATTGTCTGTTTTTTCCATTCATTCTTCAGATTATTTTCTTTTGTGTTCAACAGACGAAAGACCTTCATAAAAGTAGAGTGAACTGTCCCTTTAAGGCATCATTTTCTCACCCTGCTGTGCCATATGTATTCATCTTTGGACAACAAATGGAGAATTTAAAATAAAATCCTGCTTACACTGGGCCAGTGGATAACAACTAGCAGTACACTATTTAAAAAAAGATGGAAAAGTCTATTGTCTATTTCAAGTGTTCTGAAGACACTTGCCATCTTCTAAAAAGAGTGTTTTTCTAAGCCTCCTATGCCTATGTGGTTATTTTACTCTAAATGCAATAAAAATAAGCTATCCTTAGAGTGAAATTACTGAACCTACACACAGAAAAATGCTAATTTTAGAAAAAAATTTCAGATGCAACTAAATATATATGTAGGGTGGCATGGTCGCTTAGTGGTTAGCATTGTGGCCTCACAGCAAGAAGGTCACTGGTTCGAGTCCTGCCTGGGCCAGTTGGCATTTCTTTGTGGATTTTGCATGTTCCCCTGTATTGGCGTGGGTTTCCTCTGGGTGCTCCAGTTTCCCCCCTACAGTCCAAACACATGCGCTATAGGGGAATTAAATAAATGTGTGTGAATGAGTGTGTACCATGTTTTCTAGTACTGGGTTGCAGCTAGAAGGGCATCTGCTGTGTAAAAACATATGCTGGACATGTTGGCTGTTCATTCTGCTGTGGCAATCCTTGATAAATAAAGGGACTAAGCTGAAGGAAAATTAATAAATTTATATATATATATATATATATATATATATATATATATATATATATATATA
>CAIGQZ010001199.1:1825571-1843508 GCA_903798205.1 Danio tinwini | reverse complement strand
TATATATATATATATATATATATGTATGTACTGTATGTATGTATAGATACATAAAATGTTCATATATTATTTATGTCGAAAGTTAATGTTTATTGAGAAATACACATTAGTGCATTTTGCCTACTTCTATTTTTGTTTGAGTTTTTTAAAAGCTTGATTCCTAAAATCTAAAAATAATCTAGGTTATATATCACCTCAGAATCATTATGTTATATATATTTACCATAAAATACATACGGTTGAATTCAGAACATCATGCCTCCTAAATTATTCGGCCCGCTGGATATTTTTAAACATGATAGTTTTAATAACTCATTTCTAATAACTGATTTCTTTTCTCTTAGTCATGATGACAGCACATAATATTAGACTAGATATTCTTCAAGACACTAGTATTCAGCTTAAAGTGACATTTAAAGGCTTAACTAGGTTAATTAGGGTAAAGTTAGGGTAATTAGGCAAGTCATTGTATAACAGTGGTTTGTTCTGGAGACAATCCAAAACTAATATTGCTTAAAGGGGCTAATAATATTGACCTTAAAATGGCTTTAAAACAATTAAGAACTGCTTTTATTCTAGCTGAAATAAAACAAATCAGACTTACTCCAGAAGATAAAAAATTAGAGGAAATACTGTGAAAAATGTCTTGCTTTGTTTAACATCATTTGGGAAACATTTGGAAAAGAAAACAAATTACTCAGGAGGGCGAATAATTCTGACTTCAACTGTGTGTTTAATAAGAATAAGAATAGTTAATATGTCACACATACATCATTAAGATGCTAATTATAAATGCTATTTATATAATATTTATATATTTATTTTATTATATTTTTTAATACATTTGTTTATTTTTTAAAAAAATTAATTATACTCACCATTTACTCTCTCTCAAGTGTTTCTAAACTTTTATGAATTTATTTTTTCAGTTGAACATATTCTATAGAAAGCTAAAAAAACTGTAACTATTGACATTCACAGTAGGAAAAACAAATACTACGGAAGTCAAAATGTTCCCAACATTTTTCAAAGTATCTTTTTTTGTGTTCAACAGAAGAAAGAAACTTATAAAGTTTTTGTGTCAACGATCCTTTTAAAGCTTTAGTTTCGAGCTCTGCCTGCAGTTCTGCTGACAAATCTTGGAGAAAGCCTGAGGTGTTGACAGCTACTGTACAGCAAACTGTATTTGTGAGGGCCGGTCACATGGCAATACATCTCATTTGCACAATACTTTATGCTTGTGTACTTGTAACCATCTTTTCTAGGGTTGACTGCACTAAATATAGCACGGTGCAGGGCAGCAACATGCTGATTTGCAGTTTTAGCTGACCACAAATTACACAGAGCCCTCAGGATTCTTTTAATATGCGCTGCCACAAAGTATACGCTTGGCTAGTGTCCTCAATAAGTGTCTCCATGCCTGATTGCCGTCTGTCTGCAGCACAGCTCTGATCTGAGCAGCAGACGATTTGACTTTTTTTACTTTCTTATTCAGGGTGCAGGGTCTTAAATTCAATTCCATTTATTTCTATAGCACTTTTACAATGTAGATTGTGTCAAACCAACTTAACAACAGAAGTTCTAGTAGATTGAAACTGTCAGTTTAGTTTTCAGAGTTAAATTTCAGTTTAGTTCAGTTCAGTGTGGTTTAACTTTCACTGCTGAAAGTCCAAACACTAAAGAGAAAATCCATCCATGCGCAGCTCCACAAGTCACAAACCAAATGGCGACAGTGGCGAAACAAACTTCACTAATTGACCAAAGTGAAGGGAAAAAACCTCAAGAGAAACCAGGTTCAGTGGGCCACAACCATTTCTCCTCTGGCCAAACTATTTGAAGTGTCTTAAATGTCAAAACCAGAATTTTAGACCTTAAAGGGCATCTATTTTACCCCTTTCTCAATATTTAAGATCAGTCTTTTGTGTCTCCAGAATGTGTCTGTAAAGTTTCAGCTCAAAACACCCATTAGATTATTTATTATAGCTTTCTGAATATTGGATTTTCAGCTTTCAGCACAATGTAGCTGTTTTTGTGGCAAGTGCCTTTAATGCTGGTTCTTCCCGCCCACCATTCCCACGTGCCTGTCAGAGTGTGCCTCAATCTCCGCCTCAGCTGCGTCAGATAAACAGTACAGTGATAGACATGAAGAAAGCTGATCTCATGCAACGTTTATGAGAAATGCTACAGTAAGAACTGTCCCAATGATTATTTGATGTATTTGGTGTAAAATTTAATTAATTCTAACCTTTCTGCAATGATGAGTCACACACAATGTCGTTACAAAGTTCATACACACATACACACACACACACACACACACACACACACACACACACACACACACACACAGCGTGCGCATTTAAGTTTATGTTAGGTACAAAATAAACCTGATTTAACGTCCACAAATCAGGATTGAAGCATCTTCTTTTATAATTGTACTGACTTGCGGCTGTGGTGATAAAGACAGTAAAATCGCTGTAATTCATTACAAACATGCACTGTTTTAAATCGTTTTAAACTTTTGAAACTCACTCTTGATCCCATTTGATGATGATTGATGATCACAGAGAGCCGAACAGATCTGTTAATACCAGTTGCCTTGTGCACCTCCTGTCTTGTTGATATGATTTTATGCGTTACTACTGAGACATTTTAATACGCAGCTGTCAATCAATTCAGTGGGTGGGGAAACCGCATTCCTACATCACGTTGCGGTCGGCCTTAAAATGGGAGGGATTTGAATCTTATTTTAACATCAGGAAATTTAAAAAATGAGACTTATTGTGTTTATATTACACCAATATGACCAATAGTGTGGACACACAATACCTACACACAGTTCTGTCCAAACAGCTTACAAAAGAGGATTTTCAACATTGGTGCCCTTTAAAACATCCTAAATTCTCATTTTAAACTGGCCTTAATGTTCCTGTGACCATGTAAATTGTACATTTCAGTCTAACTCCAATTATAAATTGTCTGCTGCCTAAATGAGCTTTTAATAAAATCACCTATGTAGTCAAGGTGAAATAGCTAAAAAACATAAAATATCAAATATTTAGCATGTTTTTGTTTTTGCGTTCCACTTCTTTGCTCTTTCATTTATTATTTTCCCTCATCTTAGTCCCTTTATTCATCAGGGGTCACCACAGCGGAATGAACCGCCAACTACTCCAGCATATGTTTTACCTAGCGGGGGAAACACCCATACACACTTATTTACACATGCACACTCATACACTACGGCCAATTTAGCTCATCAATTCCCCTTCAGCACATGTGTTTGGACTGTGGGGGAAACCGAAGCACATGGAGAAAACCCACATCAACACGGGGAGAACATGCAAACTCCACCAGAAATGCCAACTGGCCCAGCCGGGGCTCGAACCAGCAACCTTCTTGCTGTGAGGCGACAGTGCTAACCACTGAGCCACTGTGTCATTTTTTCTTTGCTCAATGTCAATGTGTCTCATTTTAATGCTTCTTCATATAAAAATGATTAAATTAAATTAAATTAAATCAGTATCAAATCTAAAAAAAAATGCCCAGTCGTAAAGAAACATTCATCCAATCACCAACAATCCATCTCAATAAAACATTTAACACAGCTCTAATTATAACTAATATTACAATTAGTTAGTACTTAAATAGACTTATAAACAATATGGTTTAGTCGTCTTCATTACAATAACATTTGTTTTAAAGTTCGGTAACACTTTGCAATAAGATTGTATTAGTTCATTAATGTTAGTTAATGTATTTACTAACATGAACAAACAATGAGCAATACATTGATTACTGCATTTGTTTATGTTAGTTAATGAAAGTACAGCTGTTCATTGTTAGTTTGTTAACTCACTATGCATTAACTAATGTTAACAAGCATGAATTTTGATTTTCATACGGCATTAGTAAATGTTGACTATGATTAATAAATGCTCTAGAATAATTGTTTACACTTAGCTCATGTTAGTAAATACATTAACTAATGAAACCCTATGTAAAGTGTGACCGGAAGTCATGCTTTTATAGACCATATAGGTTGAGGACACTGAACTGGATAGACTGTTGCATGTGCATGCATTTAGTTCATTATAATTTTTATTTATTTATGTATTTATTATTTTAAGAAAAGTTGATGAATGTATGTATACAACTAGGTTTGTTTGCTTGTTTGATTCAATATATAAAATATGTGGTTAAGAAATAACTAATTGGATTTTTTTGAAGGGGCAAGTAAAAATCTTAATTAGACCATTAGAAAAAATCTCTAGCCTTTAGCCTTTTATAAGTTTGAAATTTTATTCATAATGGTCTTAAAACATCTTAAAATGTCTTCAATTTGACTTGGTAAAACCTGCATAAACATGGTTCTTTGTGCTGTTGAAAGCATACACTTTTTTTGGTAAAGTTATTTTGAAACAGGATGTCTAGTGGAAGAGTTATACAAACAAAGATGATTACAAAATTGAATTATGTAAATACAAAAATAAAAGTCATGCGTGAAAATGAACAGCTCTGTACGGTAAAGCCAAGCAAACATTTGTAGGTCATATTTAGAAACAGTAAAGAAACATGTTGTTAGGATTGTATTTTTATAAGTGAACGTTCCCCCAAATTTCTAGTTGTTTTGCTTTTGTTTGTAATGCTCAATATATAAAAATGCTTTACTGCCCAATAAAAATTTATCTGAAGAGTTTTTATATTGATTTTATACTGATTGTTGGAACTATATTAATAACAACTATATAAAGAAAAACAAGTGTTTATATTATTGGAATCATCTTGCATTTTTTTTTTCAAAGTTGAAGTCATAGTTTAATAAAAAAAAACTTATCCAAAATTTACTTACTTTTTGCTCTCCCTCAACTGATTCCAAACCTTTATGAGTTTCTTTCTTCTGTTGAACACAAAAGAAGATATTTTGAAGAATGTTAGAAAACTACTAGAAACTACTGACTTCCATATTAGGAATGCACAACTACGGTTCAATGTAACATTGTCTTCACACTCTGATGTTGTTATATGTAAGGGTTACATTTAAAGGGATAGTTTAAATGAAAACGTCCTGTTAGTTTATTCACCCACAGGTCATCCAAGATGTAGGTGACGTTTTTTCTTCGGTAGAACATTACAGAAAATTTTGAGCTGATTCCAATTAGTGCTTCATATAATGGCAGTAAATGGTGACTGTTTTTTAGATTAAAAATAAACACATAAAAAATGAGTCCAGATCAATAGCCGTGGCTCCTGATGACACACTGAGGTCTTGTAAAGCAAAGGCTTTGGATTAAAGCTAATAATATTGTAAATTTCTTTACACCAACCAATCATCATTTTTGGGTGAACTATCCCTTTAAATGTTCTGTTATTTTGTCTTTTAGTGCATGTTCAATAAAGAAATTAGAGAGATTGGTGCAAAAGTTTACTTGTTTGTCATTTGTGGGCACATTGACACTGCTTTATTCTATGTTTCTAAATATACATAACTTATGAAATGTTATTTTACTCCTGTCAGGAAGACTTCAAACAGCATAAAGTAGTGACCTGAAAATGAAAAAAAAATCAGCATAAGTTATTGTGAATGGGCCTTTACAGTATAATAATGAGTGCAGCTTTGTTTAATTTACTTAGATTATTTACTTTAGCACTGAAGTTATGTGTGTAGACTGATGATGATTATGTGTTGTAGGTAAACTGCACCTTGTGAGTAAATCAGGTCGTATAGAGAAGAGTGTGGAGGCCCATAGAGGAGCTGTGCTCGCTGGACGCTGGAATTATGATGGGACCGCTCTTATCACAGGTTTGACATACACCATCAAAAGACTTCAGTCATCTCTACACAACACGAATTTAAAGAGAATAAATCAATTATCCACTAAAAAAAACCACACACACATACACACAGAGCTGGCTATTTCCATGTATAAAAGGCAAAATGCCTTGTCAGTAGAGCGCTGAATTGTAGCATCATTGTACTTCAGCTTTTTTGAGTTCAAGTCCCTGCTTGTGGATATTTCCTGGTCTTGTCCTTCTCTCTCTCCAACTTCACTACCTGTCCTGCTGCTGTCATATTGTAGTAAAGGCAAAAAATGCAAAACAAAGAAGTATATAAACAGTTGAAGTCAGAATTATTAGCCCGCCTGAATTATTAGCTCGCCTGTATTTTTTCCCCCTAATTTTCCAGAAGAAAAAATATTGCATGAAATACCTTAAAAAATTCCTTGCTCTGTTAAACAGCATTTGGGAAATATTTAACAAATTCACAGGAGCAAATAATTATGACTTCAACTGTATATATGCAGTGACCTAGTCAAAGTCCTGACCTGAATCCAATTGAGATTTCTTAAGCAGTTACCAGAAGGCTGCAGTTAAACCATTCAAACAGTTTACCCTGAATTAAGCTTAGTTTTGTCTTTCCGGAGTATTCTGCCTGACTCAAAAGTACTTCGCATTATTACAAAAGTACTTCACATTATTATTAGGGCCAAGCTGACTTTAAACACCCAGGAGAAATACAAAGAGATTGTGTACAAGAATATTTAATGTTTTTGTGTCAGCTGGTGAAGACGGACAACTGAAGATCTGGTCTAAGAGTGGGATGCTGAGGTCTACTCTAGCTCAACAAGGTAAATCTACACATCATTTTTATTATTATTATTATTATTTGAGTGTTTATTTAAGTATTAAATTTAATATGAGTGTCATGGTGGCACAGTGGTTAGCACCGTTGCCGTACAGCAAGAAGGTTGCTGGTTCGAGCCCTGGCTGGATCAGTTAGCATTTCTTTGTGGAGTTTGCATGTTCTCTTCGTGTTGACGTGGGTTTCCTCCGAGTGCTCCGGTTTCCCCCACTGTCCAAACACATGTGCTATAGGGGAATTAAATAAACTAAATTAGCTATAGTGTGTGTGTGTGTGTGTGTGTGTGTTTCCCAGTACTGGGTTGCAGCTGGAAGGGAATCCGCTGTGTAAAACATAGGTGAACATCAATTCCCCTGTAGCGCATGTGTTTGGACTGTGGGGGAAACTGGAGCACCCGGGGGAAACCCACGCCAACACAGGGAGAACATGCAAACTCCACACAAAAATATAAACTGACCCAGCCAGGACTCGAACCAGCGACTTTCTTGCTTGTCGCCGTATGATATATATTCAAATATGTATTTTAACAGTCAAAAATTCTTACATTTAAAATTCTGTGTTTTGTATGTATTTTTATTTTTGTCTGATATATATAATTGTTTGCATTTGTAGATTATCATACATAAATGTGCAGAAATGTAGACAAGACTGTAATCACATATTATTTATTTCAGAAAATTATTCAAAGAAGATTTACATCAAAGCAAAAGCAAGATTATTATACTTACCCCATTGGCAGATTATTTAGCTTGTTTTAAAGTGAAAGTTTGCTTGTCTAGAAAATGCTTCTGGATTTAAGAATTTTTAGATACTTGGACTAGAAACAAGACAAAAACTCTGAGCAGTGCAGCAGGAGAAACTCATCACAGCCTCCTGTCAGCATGACACCATGAGACAAACCACACACACCTGGAGCAGGTCAAATGTCAACAGCACCTCACCCACCCCTCTGGCTCTCGCTCTCAGTTTGTTTACATGCAGACCTTAAAAACACTTACTGCGAGATCGATTCCAATGTGAAAATGGCATTTATGTTCACATGCATTGCACAGCTGAGTATTTCTAACACCTGTTTAAATGGCACTAGCTATGTTTAGCTAGGATAAACTTTTTATACGATAAGATAAAATGTGCATACTCCACACTGGAAACACATTTACCGAATAAATTCCAACATGTGCAATAAAAAAATCATGTAATTTTATTATAAGAGATCATGTGATGATACAAATGTGCATGATGGGAAGCATTAATGGACTTTGCAGCACGTTGTGAAAGATCTGAAATGATGTTTTTCTCTTTCTAAAACCCCTCAGCCGTCAGTCCGTCATCACAGTGCTTTAGTATTATTATTCTTCTATTATTATTCCCTCCAGAACTGTCTTGAGCATCTGTCTGTGCTCCCATAGAGCGCCTCACGCCTTCAAAAGCCAACACATTCACCAAGTTCATTGCTTTTGTCTTTGTCTTCTGAGGCACAACTCATTTATTAGAGAAGAAAAACTACATTTTTCTGTCTAATATTTGCTTCAGTTTTTGTTCTCTGATGTTTTTCATTGAATTGAAACTCTGCTTTATTCCCAAAGAAATGTTCATATCTCCTCTGAGCTAGTTGAGTGATTAATATGCGGTTTTTCTGTCTGTTGTGTCTGTGCGCAGGGACTCCTGTGTACTCTGTGGCGTGGGCACCAGACTCTGGCCGGGTCCTTTATACATCCGGTCGACAGCTGGTTGTGAAGCCACTACAGCCCAACTCAAAAGTCCTGCAGGTACCCCCAGACACACACACACACAGAACTTTACATTTGTCATGATGACTGACAAAGGCAGATGTTATAAGCTCGTGTGCTCCAAAACAGGGACAGTATTTGTGTTTAGAAGATATAACCATATATATATATATATATACATACAAAGCTTGCAGTTTGTCACTTCCTCATAAATGTATGAATGCTTTTTTTGACGTCACCTCATACTTCAGTTTTTCATCAAATCCTCTGACCAAACAAATGCTCTCTAGTGTCTGACATAGGGATGCTCAAAATAACTGATTAACCGTTAACCGAAAGGGTGCGTTTGTAACCGATTAATGGTATTAGTTAAACGATAAAAAGATATTATTTTATATATTTTTAAAGTTTGGCTGCGTAAGGGGCCGATCACCGAGCACGTTTTTTGGTTGAGAAGGGCATTTTTTATTGGTTTATTAACTGTTTTGGCGCTGCTTATGCGCCCCCCGCGCCTCACGTTATGCTGTTGCGCACTGTGTGCTCGCGGTTGAAATAAAACTCAACCCTGAGCGGAATAGTGCGTTACGTCAGTCGCGTCTTTTTCATTCTTCAATCAAATGAAAGCAGAGCAGGGTTTCTGTTGAGGTGCCTGCAGTATTTGTGTTGTCAGGATATTTTTTTAATGATGGAGGAGAAACTTGTGGTCGCAGTTTCAAGTTAGCCAGAGCTGTAGGCATATTACTTTGAATACTTTTTTATTTTTACTATGAATATCACAATGTTATTCTCTATATTACAATTATAACAACATTGACAGCAACACTGGCGCACAATAGACCAGCTGATTCAGTCGTTTCCTATAGTGATGTATAAAAGAGCACCGTGCTTCTTCTCTGTTGTCAACATAAAGGCAGTGTGCTGCGGTGCGCCTCGCATTTTTGGAACGGAAAAGCACGTTCACTGTGATCGGCCCCTGATGTGCAACAAATATTTGTTAACTTGCAGGACAGTAACACGTGCAAACACACGGGCCTACAGATGTATTTTGGCAAAGGGAAAAATGAAAGAAACTATTTGACAGACGAGTTGACAAAGCAGCGCTGATGCTGATTGCAAGTGAGACGGAGGAAATTATAAATAATTAGTCATCATGACATAATCTTTAAACTAATGACTTCTATTATAATGTTAAAAGGGGTTTTGTGACATAATAACAACAAAGCATTAATCAAATGCATATTTTGAGTGGAGCGATCGATTTAATAGCCTGATATTTTTATATGACGGACGAAAAAAACATGATTGGAAAAATCAGCAAACGCCGGCTCTTAAAAAGGATTCAGTCAGTGTTTTCATTTTGTAATCTAAATTGGTCATTTAGGTGAAAAATATATCTAGGGCAGGCCTGTTTATGTTATTATTTTTATTTAGTTTATTCTTTTTTTCTATGCTGTAACACTGCAGGTGCGTGAAGATGTTCTGTTATGTTCTGTATGCTGCTGTTCGCATGTTAAAATAAATCAGTATTTTAAAATATTTAATGTGTCAAAATAGAAACCTCAATTATTTTTTTTAATTAAATAATATTTTTATTCTATATAATATTCTATTAACAAGCTGCGGTTGTCGGTTGATAAAATAAACCAAAATGAGCATCCCTAGTCTGACATGCCTGGCCTTTTTCTGTTCATTTGCTTTTCATTTGATGCTCTTAAGCTCAACCATCCTCATTGGCAGAGCTGTGAGAAAAACAAAACACTATTGGCTGTTTTTAAAAAAAGGGGGATGAGCTACTCTATGTCCTGCCCTCTCTTCATATTTCAGTTGAAATTACGTCAAACATCGAATATAAATCCACATTCAGGCACAATGATGATTGAGTTCAGTTTAATATGAGTATCATTTATTGTGAAGCAACCCAAGGGTGACGTGCTGTATATGTTTGCAGAACACTGATTAGCACGTGTGTTACAGTATGCTGCTTATACAGGCACAGGAGTTATTCTGCAGCTTTAATGAAAGTAAAATTAAGACATTTTCAGAACTAGTAAAGAACATAAGGAAAAAAACGTAACACCTATACACACTCAACATTAATAGACACTTGCATACTCTACGGCCAATTTAGTTAATCAATTCCCCTGTACTGCATGTGTTTCAACTGTGGGGGAAATCGGTGCACCCGCAGGAAACTCACGCCAACATGGGGAGAACATACAAACTCCACACAGAAACGCCAACTGACCGAGCCAAGGCTCAAACCAGCGACCTTCTTGCTGTGAGGACACAGTGCTAACCACTGAGCCACCGTGTCGCCATGATAACACAGAAAACTAATTTTTGGAGATACTAACTTCAAATTTGGAATATAATTTATTTATTTAGATCGTTGATGTTATGACTATCTCAGATGAAGACGAAGGATAATGTCCAAGTTCTGATTGATAGTGTGATCAATTGTGTCTTTACATGGTACAGTAACAACATGACTTTTCACGACTATTACAGTTTCATGTCAGGAGGTCTGAAACTGTAGAGCGTAGCATTAGAAACACCAAAATAATGGGATCTACAACTGCTATTCATTAAAACATCTGTCAAAAGTGCAATATTGGTGTCAGAATGATCAAACTGCAGTGATAATGTGTGCATGTGCCTGTGTCTGCAGTGGAAAGCTCACGATGGAGTCATTCTGAAGGTGGACTGGAGTGCGGTCAATGATCTGATCCTGTCAGGAGGAGAAGACTGCAAATATAAGGTGATTGATGTGGTGATTGATGAAGCAATGATGTGTCACTTTCAACAAAGACGCACTGTTAATTATCCAGATTTGTTATTTGGTGAGTGACTGAAGATGTATTGTACTCCTCTGTGTGGTCCAGGTGTGGGACAGCTACGGGCGGCTCCTCTTCTCCAGTGCTCCTCATGATTACCCGATCACCTCTGTGGCCTGGGCTCCTGACGGGGAGCTGTTTGCCATGGGCTCCTTCCACACGCTCAGGCTGTGTGATAAGACTGGGGTAAGAGCACATGATCATCCTCTCACAGCCTTATATCAGTAGCAGCTCTCACTATTAACATGGTAGCTAAGGTACCTTTTTGCATGTTTTAATGTGTATGTACAGGGTTACCAACTGCACTGTATTGACCGGGATGTTCTGTATATTGGTGTCATTCATTTGTCCTGTACTGCAGGGGTTCCAAAACTTTTCTGCCTGCGACCCACAAAATAACAACTCGCAACCCCTATTTCTCTTTGAGGGGGTTATAAATATCAAAAGTGCAAGTCTTTTTTATAGTCATTTATTAATTAGTGTAATGTAATATTAACCTCATATATCTTATTTTTAATGTAATAGAGTGCTATAAAGGTTGTCAGAAGATCTGCTGCAGCTGACGCTATTGCTGTGTGGTTAATCTAAACAGCCTAGGGGTTGCAATCCAATGAAAAAAATGGAAAGTCTGATATAATTTTATTTGTGCTGTTTTATTATGTAAATATTAACTATGTTCTGTGGGTTTTAGATAAAATATGGTAATACTTTACCATAAAAATTTTTGGAAATCACCAAGCGACCCCCAGTCATTGTCCCGTGACCCCTCCAGGGGGTCCCGACCTACACTTTGGGAACCACTAATGTACTGGACCTGTTTATTGACTACTGTGCTGATTTAACTATACAACAGGAGCAGCAATACATTTTTGCACACAAAAAAATGGAAAGAATCGGACAATTTTTATAGTGTTTTATTTAATTTTATTTAATTTTATTATTATTGTTTTTAATTGAATTTTTGTATATTTTATTTATTTATTTTATGGAATTTTCAGTATATTTTATTTTATTTGGTGGAATTTTCTTAGTATTTTATTTTATTTATTTTATGGAATTTTCAGTATATTTTATTTTATTTTATGGAATTTTCTGTATATTTTATTTTATTTTATTTTATGGAATTTTCAGTATATTTAATTTTATTTATTTTATGGAATTTTCTGTATATTTTATTTTATTTATTTTAT
This sequence comes from Danio tinwini, assembly GCA_903798205.1. Classification (NCBI taxonomy): domain Eukaryota; kingdom Metazoa; phylum Chordata; class Actinopteri; order Cypriniformes; family Danionidae; genus Danio; species Danio tinwini. The sequence continues at coordinate 1,831,111 of CAIGQZ010001199.1, read as the reverse complement.
GGAATTTTCAGTATACTTTATTTTATTTATTTTATGGAATTTTCTGTATACTTTATTTTATGGAATTTTCATAGTATTTAATTTTTTTATGGAATTTCTATAGTATTTTGGTTTATTTTATTTATTTTTATTTTATTTCATAGAATTTTCATAGAATGTTATTTTATTTTATGGAATTTTCATAGTTTCAATTTTATTAATTTATTTTTTATTTAATGAAATTTTGTTTTATTTATTATTGTTTTTTACCAAAAGTTGGCAACCATAGGCCCGTATGATGCTTTTTTAAAAAGTGGTTCCAAAGTGGTTTATTGCTGTATTATTCAGAAAACATTAGTTTTCACTTTTCACACACTGTAAATTATTGCAGCTACTAATCCCCTGTCTATCAAACACACTCTACACATATTCTACAAAGCACGTCTTTCTAGAGGTCCACAGTGTGTTTACCCTCACCATAATTGTCAGTTTCAGTTTCCAAGCTTTCTAAAGCAAGTAAAAACAATAATGATGATGTGAGTTTTGCTGTCAGATTCTGACATATCAGATCCATCAAGTTGAACTTAGTGGTTCATTCATTCTTCAGACTGTGAACTGTGAACAGAGGATTACTGTAGGTCAGATTTACTGATCAGGACAAACAAACATAAGCAAAGCAAGTGATTTACTGATAATAGCTTTTTCCATCCACCTATTTTATGCACAGTTTGGAATATTGCAAAAACTGAGTAGGATAAACTTTTTAGCAAATAAATAAGTAAAAAATAAAGCAAAAATGAGCACAAGCTACACTGGAAACACATTTAGCGAATAACTTCTATCAAGCGCATCAGTAAAGTCATGTGATTTAGTTTGAGCAGATCATGTGATGATAAAAATGTGCATGATGGGATGCACTAATGGACATTGCAGCGTTTCCAGCACATTGTAAAACCTCTGAAATGTTGTTTTGCTCTTTCTAAAACCCCTCAGCCATCAGTCCGTCATTACAGTGCTTCAGTATTTTTATTCTTCTTTTATTATTCCCTCCAGAACTGTCTTGAGCATCTGTCTGCGCTCTCGTCTCATGCCTCCAAAAGCCACCGAATTCATCGCGTTCATTGCGTTTTGTCTTCATCTTTTAATGGCTCGTTTCCACTTACTGGTACAGTATGGTACGGGTCGGTATGGGTCACCTTTATCAGGCTTGCGTTTCCACTGTTAAAAGAGTGCAAAGGGTACTCTTTTGGTGGGTGTGGTGTTTGACAGAAAGTTGCAGTCGACGTCATTTTCGCTGGAGAAAATGTCTACCGTAAAGCTGTACGGGTCGCTCACATATCATATGAGAAGCACTTCTCACAAAACAGATGCTTTACACACATAAATACTTCTGTATAAATGTTTATTACTAACTTTACTATGAACATGAGTTGATTATAACTGCAGATCAATGACAGTGTGAAATAGCCTAATGTAACGTCTGCAATTATATAAAATAAATAAATAAATTGACGAATATCAAATCAAATCACTTTTATTGTCACATAACCAGCAGCACGTGTGCTATGATGAGTGAAAAGCTTAGGTGCTGGCTCCAGACAGTGCAAAATACAGACAGTGCAAAATACAGCAACATACTCACAAAAAAACAAGACAATGTAAAATTGGCAATGTTGACAGTGATGCGTACGATGGATAGGTGTACACATAGTTGTAGGCAGTATTGTTTTAAGTATAGATTGGTTAAAGTGCAGTGCATGGTACATCTTGATGGTGTGCACTGCGGGGTATGGAGGAGTTTGTGTGGGGTGTGTTAAGTGTTCATCAGCCTGATAGTCTGAGGGAAGAAACTTTCCTTCAGTCGGCTGGTGCGTGACCGGATGCTGCGGAACCGTCTGCCTGAGGGTACCAGAGAGAAAAGTCTATGGCTTGGGTGGCTGGAGTCGCTGATGATTCTCTTGGCTTTCCTCATGCACCTCCTGGTGTAGATGTCCTGTGATATGAACACATACAGACCCTTACAGTATCTGATATGTTACCACTTACAGAAAAACTACACACAGCAGACATTTAGTCCTTATTTAGGTTCAAAACAGCAGGAAATAGAGCCCACAGTCAGACCTGTCATGATTAAATGTGTCTGTAATCTTCAGCAGCATGTGTAGCCTCTTGTTAGAGTAACTCCATCATTCAGAGTTCATAATAGTCCAGCAGGTGATGATAATAGTTAAACATGGCAGTTTGTTCACGTTTGCTGTAATAATAATGTGCTCTTTATTTCCGCCTTCTCCTTTTGTTTTGTGGCGCGTCACTCTCGCGTTTGTCAGTTTCTGTCAGGATCAGGTTTCAAAAGGACGTCAATAATCAAGCGCACGTTATCATCATCAGCTCAAGAAACTTGTTATTTCAGATATAGACGCACGGCGAGCACAAGCAAGAAAGCAAAACCGCTCACGCTTCAGACTGGCTCGTAAAAAACTACGGGACACAGGGTAAAATCTGCTCTTCTTTTTGGCTTTGTGGCTGTTCATCAAAACACAACAAAGTTCGTTTGAGCCCAGATCGACCATGGCTCGTTATTATGTTATTATATGTATATATAGTCTCTCGGCTGTGTATGAAAACATGGCGGCTTCTTTGTTTTCATTCTAGCTTGTTGCGTGAGCTCATGACATATCTCTGTAAACCAATTGCGTTCAGCTGCGCGTCTAGCTCCGCCTTTTAGTACCCTTTCTCGTGTTTGGTACCCTTTCAAAAGGGTGCGGAAAAAAGGGTTCGGTACGGTTTGGTTCGGTACGCCTTTTGACAGTGGAAACGGCCATAAAAGCGTACCGTACCGTAACACTCAGTGGAAACTGGCCAAAAGGCGCAGCTCATTTATTGGAGAAGAAAAAAACACCACAGTGGCAAATCCCAACACACTAAACTACATTTGTCTGGCTGATATTCGAACAGCACAGGCACAAAATGGGCCCAAAGAGTTACTTTTCTGGTTGTTAAATAATGACATAAATACTAGGAAACTGAAAGCAAACTTAAAGTTCTGTAAGAGAAACTATAAATGCATTTGCAGTAAGTGCTTTATAAATTTGCACATGCAAAAACAGATACATTCATTCATTTTCTTGTTGGCTTAGTCCCTTTATTAATCCGGGGTCGCCACAGCGGAATGAACCGCCAACTTATCCAGCACGATTTTACGCAGCGGATGCCCTTCCAGCCGCATCCCATCCCTGGGAAAAAACAGATACATTAGATTAGATTAGATTAGATTAGATTAAATTAGATTAGATTAGATTAGATTCAACTTTATTGTCATCACACATGTACAAGTACAAGGAAACGAAATGCAGTTTAGGTCTAACCAGGAGTGCAATAGCAGCAAGTGCAGGATACAGGTATGAGTTATAAAGTGCAGTTATAGAAAAACTATGCTGATATTTACAAATGGATGTACTATCAACATTATATACAGGTTGTATTAGCTATGAACAGAGATTTACAATAGATGGATAAATGTACAGGTTGCTATTAATAATCAGAAGTGTGCAGATAGATAAACATAATTACAAATGTATATGTACAGTGGGTGTGTACATAATTTACAAATGTACATGTGCAGTAGACTTTAGTTACACACTAAAACAAACTAAAAGCACCCCACTTCTCATAAGTGTGTGTGTGTGTGTGTGTGTGTGTAACTGGTGAAGGGTTAATACTGTGTGGGGTTTTGTGCTGTGTCAGCAGATGACTGCATTAACCCCCTCAGTAAGAAGCACTTGAGCAGCAGAGCACTTAAACAAATACACATTTCAGATACACATCACAGATGCACTACAGATGTGTTTGGAGTGTGTTAACTCCTTATGTGAAGACGTTTGAATTACAGTAACAGCTATCAAAATTAACTAATATAAAATACTGCATGGGTGGCATGGTGGCATAGTGGGTAGCGATGTTGCCTCTCAGCATGAAGGTCGCTAGTTCAAGTCCCAGCTGGGTCAGTTGGCGTTTCTGTGTGGAGTTTGCATTTTCTCCCCATGTTGGCGTGGGTTTCCTCCGGGTGCTCCGGTTACCCCCACAGTCCAAACACATGCGAATTGATAACCTAAAATTACCATAGTGTATGAGTGTGAATGAGAGTGTATGGGTGTTTTCCAGTACTGGGTTGTAGTTGAAAGGGTATCAGCTACGTAAAACATATGTTGGATAAGATGGCGGTTCATTCCTCTGTGGCGACCCCTGATGAATAAAGGGACTAAGCCCAAGGAAAAAGAAAATGAATGAATGAATAAATTGCTCAGAACAATGCTGTGTCGGTAATTCTTATGTTTTGTGGCAAGTAACCATGTAATAAGCAGGATAAAGTACACCCATGCGGTTGTATAAACCCTTCAGTCTCATACAACTGTGCTCTGCTTCCCATTGGGGTGCTGATAAACCTGCCAGCCTTTTATTCTGTGGTAACAACCTCCTGGATGTACTCTATCCCACGGGTTTTCAACCTTTTAGGACACATGCCCCCCGAGTTTGGCCAATTTCACTTGCGCCCATAAAGTGAAACTGCCGAACTGCAGTTAAAGTCACTCACAAAATGACAGGAAACTCTTACATAAAAGCACTTCATGTAAACACCTTCATTATATTATTGTCTAATAAGGTAAATAACTAGATTACAGATGTCCATGTAAGCGTAGTCAGTAGTGTCCGCAAAGTAAGTGAAAGATCCAGAAGGGCATCCTGCTGAATTTATTGAAGCCGAAAAGAAAATTATTAAATTAATAACTCAATAAGTAAATGTTAAAAAAATTAAGACCAAACTGAATCTGCAGACATTTTTTGCTATTTCTGTGCAGAATTTAGTACAATGTCTGTGCATTTATGTGAAATGATTTTGAGAGTAAACTAAAACACATGAAACACAAGAAATAAATAAGTAATATATTTTTAAAGATTTACTTTTTTTGGCCTTTATTTGACAGGACAGTAGGTTGACAGGAAGTGAAGTGGGAGAGAGAGGGGGGTAGGATTGGGAAAGGTCCACAAGCCAGGATTTGAACTCGGGACACCCGGAGTGCTGCCACATCATATGTCGGTGCACTAATCACTGGGCTCATTCATTCATTCATTTTCTTTTTCGGGTTAGTCCCTTTATTTATCAGGGTTCGCCACACCGGAATGAACCACCAACTTATCCAGCATACGTTTTACACAGCGGATGCCCTTCCAACCCAGCACTGGGAAACACCCATACACTCTTGCATTCACACCCACACATACACGGCCAATTAGGTTTACCAATTGCCCTATAGGGCATGTATTTGGACTGTGGGGAAACCGGAGCACCCGGAGGAAACCCACGCTAACACGAGGAGAACATGCATAATTCCACACAGAAACGGCAATTGACCCAGCCGGGGCTCGAACCAATGGCCTTCTTGCTGTGAGGCGAAAGCAATACCCACTGTGCCACTGTGTGAAAACTTTCTAACTGTGTGTGTGAAAACTGCTCATTGTGTGTGTGTGTGTGTGTGTGTGTGTGTGTGTGTGTGTGTGTGTGT
>CAIGQZ010001199.1:1787169-1820042 GCA_903798205.1 Danio tinwini | reverse complement strand
ATATTATATTATATTATATTATATTATATTATATTATATTATATTATTATAGGTATTAAAATTTTCACCCCAGTGACAGCTCGCATACCTTTATTTCTGAGTGTACAGGTAGCCTATTTTATGTATAAATCTTTTATGTTATCTATTTTTAGCCTTTTTTATAGGAATTGTGCAATGCAAATGTGACATGTGGTGTAAGATTTTGGTCATACTGTCACCTCAAAGTTAAACTGAAAAGAAAGCTCGAGGTTCACACACAGACACTATGGCAGTGCCGTGAGTCTTCAGCTTCATACATTATTCTGGAAAACACTGACAATGGGCTGCTTGTCTGAGGACAGAGTGTGTTTAAATTAAGAAAACCACAAGGTGGGGCGTACCGTATGAGAACACACACACACACACACAGACAGACAGAGAGAGTCTGAATATAGACAGGGGGCAGGCATTGCTGAGGTGTGTCAGAGCAAACCAAACAAACACGTCTTGATCTGTTGATTGTCTGTTCTTCTGTCTCTGGGTCTGAAATGTCTGCATCATCTGCAGTTTTATTTCCTGCTCTATAATCTCACAGTAAACACTAATAAATGTACAGAAGAATGGCTTTAATGCTCATTAGTTCCTCCTCAGTCCCTCTCTTTTGCTTTCTTTAGTCTGTCAAGTGTCAATAGTAATGCAGATGCATGTAGATTCTTCTCTACACTATGAATTGCTGGGCTATTTCAATCCAAAATGGGTAAAATATGGACTAACCCAAACATTTGGTTAATTTTGGTCCTATTATTTTAATTAGGATAAAAAAACAGTAGTTGTTTTAGTCCATATTACACCTACAATTGGGTTGAAATAACCCAGCATTTTTTTATGTAGCTTCATTGACAGTACATAAATGAATTTTACAATCAGCACTTTTATATGAATTGTCCCTTGTGAGTGGTCCAAAGTACAGTTACTTCAAACTAAATCTGGTCAAAACGAAATTCACCAAAGCAATTTTTTGGGAGTTCATTTTGGTCCTAAACACCTTTGAGCTGCCATTAGCCCGTGACGATTAAGCAATCAGTTGGCGTGTCCTGGAGCTCCACCTTCTTGTATATGGATGATGAGGGAGCTTTCAGATTTCACATGAAATATCATAATTTGTGTTCTGAAGATGAATAAAGGTCTTGATTTTCTATCTTTGGGTGAATTAACCCTTTAAGAGCTCATTCATTTTCCTTCAGCTGATTGGCGTAAACCCCGGTGCCTGCCTTGCATGTAGTCATGTATTTACATTATACCTCTGCGCTCTGTTTGTGTTGCTCTGCAATAACACTTCTGAAACGCTAGCTGGCAGTAGGTGTTTATGTTCCTCTGTGTCGAGTTTCTTCGCTGGTGTTCTGTTTATTCTGAACACTACCTTAATGTACAAGTAGCTCAAACTCGCTCATTAAAAGGCAGGAACGGGCGGACGTGCAGCAACTTTAATCATAAAGTAAACACAAAACAACAGTCTCCATCTGGAGCTCATTCACGGGACTTCACACTTCACAACTCACTCCATCGGGCTCACGGCTCTCAACCCCACCCACACTCATCACCGCTATCAAGCCGACCAATCACAGAGCTTGCGATATGCGTCATTGCGACGTGTATTTACATTTTTTGAGAGGTGCACATCAGCGTCAGCCCCAGCAAGGTCTATACCTGACCACACGTATACGCTTGATGCAGAAGTATAAATCAGCCTTTATTCTCTGTTTCAGAGGTTGCCACAGCGGAATGAACTGCTAACTATTCTGACATTCTGTTCTATGCAGTGGATACCCTTCCAGCTGCAACTCAGAACTTGGAAACACCCATACACACTCATTCACACACACTCATACACTATGGCCAATTTATTTAATCAATTCCCCTATAGCGCATGTGTTTGGACTTGTGGGGGAAACCGGAGCACCCGGAGGAAACCCACGCCAACACGGGCAGAACATGCAAACTCCACACAGAAACGCCAACTGACCCAGGTGAGGCTCGAAACAGTGACCTTCTTGCTGTGAGGGCACAGTGCTAACCACTGAGCCATTCGTGTGTGATCAGTGTAAATGTAGTTTGGTTGATGTGTGTTTCTTCAGGTCAGAAACGTGTTGAATGATGCAGTGGATGTCCTGGAGTTCAGAGATCGGGTCATCAAGGCATCGCTGGCTCATGGTCATCTGGTGGTCACCACTTCTCTGCAGTGTTACGTCTACAGGTGCCGTTCACTCATTGAGCAGTAAAACATTTCCCCATGAATTCTCTACATGCAGTTGAAGTCAGAATTATTCGCCCTCCTGTGAATTTTTCTTTCACTTTATAAAATATTTCCCAAATGATGGGAAAACAGATTCAGGAATTTCTCACAGTATTTCCTCTAATATATTTTCTTCTGGTGAAAGTCGTATTTGTTTTATTTCGGCTAGAATAAAAGCAGTTTTTAATATTTTTATAATATTTTAATATTAGCAATTCAATATTATTAGCCCCCTTAAGCAATTTTTGTTTTGGATTGTCTCCAGAATTAAATTTTAATTGTAAATTATTTGTTTATTTGGCAGGGACAGTGTACATTAATTAGCATTTCTGCAAATGCACCAGAATTAGCCAGAAGGCTATTTTTCATCTGTTGTCCCTGGACAACCTAAAAACAATACAAAAATTATACAATCAATCAAGCATATAGTTAAGAAGCACTAAAATAGACTTGGTTATGTAGATATTAATAAAAACATATATGTACAAATTAAACTTTTAAAGTCTTGTGCTATTTTGGGATTTCCGCCTGGATTTTGCCTACCCAAATTTAAAAGCTTCCCAAATCCACATGCAGAGGTGTAAATGCAAAAATTTGGCATAATTTTATTTTTATTTTATTTTTATATATATATATATATATATATATATTGTACATCATGTATATATGTTAACAAAATTATCTCAGGGTTATTACCTAATACTAACTAGATAATGCATCAAAACACTAGCAAAAAAATACAGCAATTATACAGCACTATCAAAAAAAAAACAATAAAAAATCTCAGCCAGAGTAATGGAATAAGAAACAAAATAGAATGACATGTAAAAAGGAAGGAGAGAGAAACAAAAATATTACCAAAAAAATTATTACAGAAACATTATTAACCTATACATCTAAGGAAAGGGGCCCATATTTTGTCATACAACTTCTGTTTGCCAAATCTAGAGAAACGTAACCTTTCCAGCTTGAGGGCAGAAACCATTTCAGCTAACCATTTAAAAAAATTTGGAGGTGTCGTGGATTTCCACTCCATCAGAATCACTCTCTTGGCCAGCACCATGCCAAACATAAGGGAGAGTTGTTGATGTTTAGGCCAAGTTAGAGCCTGGTCTGAACATCCAAACAGTGCTATTTCCACTTCAATTTGAATGTCCATTTTAATAGCCTGGGAGTAAAGTTCAAAGGTACTTTTCCAAAATTCAGATACTTCTTTTGGTATCATTTTAAAGAAAACCCTTTGAATTTTCATAAAACACTATTAAAAATATTAAAAATTACTGTATATGTTGTCTGTGTTATAATAAACACCTAAAAAAGAGGCGCTTTTATGTATTTATCTTTTTTATAAACTCAAATTTGAAAGTGGACCTTTTAGGTTCTGTGTGGTCTATGTTGCTGTAATTAATTTAGGTGGTTCCTCCACATGTCTGTAATCAGAGGAAAAAAGAAAAATGTCTTTTTTGTCATTTTAAATAAATAATTTACTTTGTACCATAATCTATGCAAAAGTTATTGTATTCCAACTGATGAGAGGTGCTAAACCATTTTTTTATGTATTTTCCGCCGACCAAATTTTGAAAGCCTTCCGTATCCAAATGCATTGCTATAAATGAAAAATTCCAGTGTAATTGAATAAAAACCCTTTAAATTTACATAAGAAACTGCTGTAAGTAATAAATAATATTTGATATGTTTTCTGTTTTATGATGAACCACTTCAACATTGGGCACTTTTTTATTTTTTGTTCTAAAATGCTTTTTTGAAAGGGTGTAGATGATCTATTTAGAGAATTTGGCTACTCCAGACAGTTCTGCATGAAACCAGCAGAGAGCAGCAAACACTAGGAAAATGAATCTTATCTCTATCATGTAATATGACAAAATTATTGTAATTCAACTGAATACTGGGAATATACCTGTTTGATCATTAATATCAAATAGGACATATTTGCTTCTGCTTAGTTTTACATGATAATAACTATAGGAACATGAGTTTACATTACTTATTTGATCTCCTTTCCATTTTAGGCATCATAGCATCATATCAAAATTAGTCAATGACTATAAAATATGAAAATAAACCAACGTTTAATACCCAGCTGGGGTATCCAGTATACTGTGTATTTAAGTGTAAATAACTTTTGTACAGTAAAAAAAACCCAAAGTGATGCATATGTGCATAAAACATAGCTTCTGCACTCTCAAACCGAACCACTTATGGGGTGTTGCGCAACCCGGGACCTTTAAAAATTAAATAGGAAGTCGATGACGTCACAGGACCCGCCACCGGGTCAGCAAAGTTTGAATGATTTTATACATCAGAGAAATGTTTGGATACTTAATGACATTTTTTCCAGCTTAACAGTTTATGTTTTTGTAAAATGGTACAATGATGATGTTGTCTTAGAGGCTTTTTATTCAGTATTTTAATTGTCTGTTTGTATAGTGACTCTATGGGCTTTAGTGTTGTTTTGTTTGCCTGTGACCAGGTTGTTAGACAGTAGGTTTTATGTGAAAAAATCATTGAGTGCATGAATATTTTAGCTGCCTGCAGTGATAAGTGTGACCTTATGAACCGGAAATTAGACATTTTAAATTTGACACGGTTACAGACCTTTTTAATTTGCGATTTAAAAGTTAATTTTGAGTCAAATAGGACCCCAAGATATTTGAATTCAGATACAATTTGTATTTTGTATTGTTTTACAATTTGTATAACAAACCACTGTTATACAGTGACTTGCCTAATTACCCTAACTTTACCCTAATTACCCTAGTTAAGCCTTTAAATGTCACTTTAAGCTGAATATAGTGTCTTGAAGAATATCTAGTCTAATATTATGTGCTGTCATCATGGCAAAGATAAAAGAAATTATTATTAGAAATGAGTTATTAAAACTAAAAATCTTCTCTCTGTTAAACAGAAGTTGAGGAATAAATTACAGGTGGACTAATAATTGAAGAGGGCGAATAATTATGACTTTAACTGTACTCTGTCTGTTGTGTTGTGTTTTAGTGCTAAGAACTGGAATACTCCACTGATATTTGACCTGAAGGAGGGTACGGTCAGTCTCATTGTGCAGGCGGAAAGGTGAGGTTCTCCTGTTTTACCGGCAGGTTTATTCTCCAATGGGAATTACAATGATGTTCGCATTTCAGTTTTTCTTGTTCACGAGTGCTTGAATTTCATACAGAGACTTTTGTGCAGGGTTTCTGGAAAAAACATGGAATTTTAAATGATCTATCTTAGACATTGAACATCATTCAGATTTGTTTTTGTTGAAGTCATTAAACTCACTGAATAAAATGCTTTCCTTACTTAGATTTTTTATATTGATTCTTGTCCATGTATCTAAAAATTCTTAAATCAAGAAGCATTTTCTAGACAATAAAAAATATTCTCTTGGTTTAAGAAATAATATGCCAAAATTAAGTGAGTTTTTAGGATAAGTTAAATAATCTTGTTTTTCATTTTGGCATAACATTATTTTGCTTCCCCCATTGGCAGATTATTTAGCTTCTTTTAAGAAAAAAACTCACTTAATTTTGACTCATTATTTTTTAAAACAAGACAACATGTTTTGCTTGTCTAGAAAATGCTTCTTGATTTAAGAATTCTGAAATATTTGGACTAGAATCAGGGCAAAACTAAATCTAAGTAAAAAAAGCATCAGTGACTTTAGTTTTTTCAGTTTGTATATTGCTTACTTCCCATTTATTAAAATGTATTTCTTTTCTGTACCATGTTTTTTTTTGTCGTGTTGTTTCACATGTTTTGCCTGTTATGGTTGGGTTAGGCCATTTTTCACTGCTATTTTATTTCTTTTCAGTTTTGCAACCAGCTATTAAATGCAGTCAGCAGGCTATACCTGTTAAAATACTGTCAGTCACTATTTTTCTGTTCAGTGCTCAACCGGTCTCTTCTACTGTATGTACAGTTACAGGCAAAATTATTCAACTTCCTGTGAAATTTGTATTCATTTTTTATATTTCCCAAATCTTTGTTTAGCCAATTATAAGTTTTTCCCATAATATTTTTTCTTTTTTTCGTTTGGCTGGAAATAAAGCAGGTGACACGGTTGCTCAGTGGTTAGCACTGTGGCCTCACAGAAAGTACTTGCTGGTTTGAGTCCCGGCTGGGTCAGTTGGCATTTCATGTGTGGAGTTTGCATGTTCTCCTTGTGTTGGCATGGGTTTCCCCCAGGTGGTCCGGTTTCCCCCACAGTCCAAACACATGCACTATAGGTGAATTGATAAACTAAATTGGCCATAATTTATAAGTGTGTGAGTGTGTGTGTGAATGAGTGTCTATAAGTGTTTCCCAGTACAGGGTTGCCAGTGGAAGGGCATCCGCTGTGTAAAACATATGCTGGATAAGTTGGCGGTTTATTCCGCTGTGGTGACCCCTGATGAATAAAGAGACTAAGCCGAAAAGGAAATGAATGAATGAATGAATGAATGCATGAATGAATGGAAATAAAGCAGTTTTTGATTTTTTTAAAACAATCTTATTAGTCAGAAAAAACTGTTGTCCAATCACTTGCCTAACTAACCTAGTCTTTAAATTGCACTTTAAGGTAAATACTAGTATCTTGCAATATAACTATAAAAATAGCATGTACTGTCATCATGGCAAAGACAAGAAATTAGGTACTAAAACTATTATGTTTAAAAATGTGTTGAAATTCTCTGTTAAATATAAATCTTTATTAAATTATATTTATTCCCCAATTTCTGTTTTATGGAAAGAAAATTGTTCAACACATTTCTAATCATGATAGTTTTAATAACTCATTTCTAATAACTGATTTCTTTTCTCTTCTCCATGATGACAGCACATAATATTAGACTAGATATTCTTCAAGACACTAGTATTCAGCTATAAGTGACATTTAAAGGCTTAACTAGGGTAATTAGGGTAAAGTTAGGGTAATTAGGCATTCTGGAGACAATCCAACACAAATATTGTTTAAGGGGTAAATAATATCAACCTTAAAATGGCTTTAAAACAATTAAATTCTAGCTTTTATTCTAGCCGAAATAAAACAAATAAGACTTTCTCCAGAAGAAAAAAAATTATTATAAAAAAAAAATATTATAAAAAAAAATATTATAGCAAATACTGTGAAAAATTCCTGAATCTGTTCAACATCATCTGGGAAATATTTGAAAAGGAAATCATTTTGATTTATGTTTTTCTATGTTTGTGGTCTGCATCAGACACTTTCTGTTGGTGGATGGAGCGGAGGTGTATGTGTATTCATATGAGGGTCGTCTGGTTTCGTCCCCCAAGAGTCCCGGCATGAGAATGGACATCCTAAACTCTCAGTCCATCTCGCTGAGCAACGACACTATCGCCATACGGGACACCACTGATGAACGAGGTGCGCATTTACAGTACTGCATGCATGGCTGGAGTGTATATAAGTGCAGGGCCGGAGTGGGACTCCTTCTCAGCCCTGGAGATTCAAGCCTCAGACCGGCCCACATCAGTTCACGACTGACTATTTTAAAATAACGTCATTTTCAATTCAGTTTCTAATGACAATATCACGTCTTTTTCAAGGAAACAGCTGCTTTAGAACTTCAAATGTTTTTCATAAATGTGAGAACATTAAAGGGGAATCTCCAACACTATTCTTTAAAACATCACAATGTCTTTTCCTGCAATATCAGAATCAGAATCAGTTTTATTGCCAAGTGTGCTTTACAAACACAAGGAATTTGTTTTGGCTACAGAAGCTTCCAGTGTACATAAAGTGACAACACAAAATTAAATATGAAAAAAGAGAATAAACATTAAACAGAGATGCAGTTAGTCAGACGATCTGAATGTTGAGTTGTATGTACAGATGTGTTGTAAATATACAGGTTATAAGGTGCTGTGTACAAATGCGTGTGAGAAAGTATTGCATTGTAGGGGAATATTTAACTGTTCATGAGGTAGATGGCCTGAGGAAAGAAACTTTCGCTGTGTCTGGCTGTTTTTGTGCTTGGTGCTCTGTAGCGCTGACCAGACGGTAACAGTTCGAATATATATTCTGTGCAAAATTCTTTATAGATATCCAGTCCTTTATAACGGTGGTCACACAAAAAAATAAAATAAATATGTACACCTATATAAGTAACCCAAACAGTATTATATGTCTGAACACAAAAAATGAAAAAATATATATATATATTACTCAGGTGAGGTTCGAACTCGGGTCGGCGGCATTGTAACGCAACGTGCTGACCACTGGACCACAATGATGTTCTCATATTCGCTAAGGTGCCACTGTTTGGTCTGCATTTTGCTCCCGATGCTGCGAGAAAATAAATAAAAAGAGCAGAGCTACGGCAAAATAATGAATAAAAAGAGTGAGGCTATGGTCAAATAAATAAATAAAAGAAAAAAGTGCGACTGCTGAAAGTGCAAGCAGCTAGGGACACCGACCCTCGCGGTCAAAAAATGACCCGGCCTGTATAAGTGTAAAGTGAAACTCCACTTACATGCAAAGCTGCCTGTTGTAGTTAGCTACTCTATATACAGGGTTCATGGAAAACCTCATGGAATTTTGACTAGGCATTTTCCAGGCCTGGAAACATTTTGGAAAAACAAATAAACAGAAAATGTTTTGGAAAAGTCATGGAAAATTTGTTGAACAAATATCAGTGTACTTGAATATAGTTGAGATCATAATATTGGGTAAATTTTAAATGCAATTGCATGGTCTGTCCCTTCACCTGACGTTCTCTGAGTGTGCCTCTCTTTCATTTTATTTTATTTTGAGTGTGGTGTCCAGAAACAATATCTACCTACAGATGTAAGATACTGTGGGTGCTGAAGGTTTATTTGTACTATTTCTGAAAACACAAGCCAACATTTCTCAAATATGTTCACCCCGACAGCAAGATACTTTCTAAAAGCTATTTTTATTCATTCATTCATATTCTTTTCGGCATAGTCCCTTTATTAATCTGGGGTCGCCACAGCAGAATGAATCGCCAACTTATCCAGCACATGTTTTTCGCAGTGGATGCCCTTCGAGCTGCAAGCTATCTCCGGGAAACATCCATACACACTCATTCACACTCACACAATTTAGCCTACCCAATTCACCTGTATCGCATGTCTCTTTGGACTGTGGGGGGAACCGGAGCACCCGGAGGAAACCCACGCGAACATAAAACATGCAAACTCCACACAGAAACGCCAACTGACCTAGCTGAGGCTCGAACCAGCGACCTTCTTGCTGTAAGGCGACAGCACTACCTACCACGCCACTGCGTCGCCAAAAGCAATTTTAAAGATATGAAAATAAATATAAACTTCATAGATTATCAGATTTTTGATCAAATTAAATGTGCATTTATTCTTATTTAAGTACGTAAACATTACATCAAACATTAGGTCATGAATATTTACCTGAAAGTTGTGGAATTTTAGTACTAAAATGAGTATGAATCCTGTATACAGTATGAAGACTGATAACATCACTTAACATCAAACAAAGAACAAAAACCATCTTAATTTGAAGTATACCTGGGCTTTTATGCAGATTATGTTTAAAGGAGGGCAGCACGGTGGCTCAGTGGTTAGCACTGTCTCCTCACAGCAAGAAGGTCACTGGTTCAAGCCCCAGCTGGGCCAGTTGGGATTTCTGTGTGGAGTTTGCATGTTCCCCCCCTTTGTTTGTGGATTTCCTCCACTAAATTGGCCATAGTGTATGAGTGTTTGTGTGAATGTAAGAGCGTATAGGTGTTCCCCAGTAATGGTTTGCAGGTGGAAGAGCATCCGCTGCGTAAAACATATGCCATTCACTCCGCTGTGGCGACCCCTGATTAATAAGGGACTAAGCTGAAAATAAAATGAATGACTAAATGTTTAAATGACACACGTGCATCTTGATTGTGTCTGTAAGTGTTCTTCTGTGTGTATTAAGATGTTCTCTGATCAGTCACTGCGTGCTTCTTGTGTCCTGCAGTCGCCTTTCTGTTTGAGGCTCAGACCGGAAAAGCCATTGGTGACGGCAAACCTTTGATCCACAAGGTAGACACACACAAACACTAAACCCAACACACTATGTGCCATACAATACACATCCTGCCACTGTATTTGAAGGAAAGAGAATAAAGTACAACTTAAATAAGCATATTGCATCAAGCGATTTGTTCATGTCCCCCACAGTGCGCTATAGGGGAATTGATTAACTAAATTGGCCGTAGTGTATGAGTGTGTGTGAATGAGTGTGTATGAATGTTTCCCAGTACTGGGTTGCAGCTGGAAGGGCATCAGCTGTGTAAAACATATGCTGGATAAGTTGGCGGTTCATTCCGCTGTGGCGACCCCTGATGAATAAAGGGACTAAGCCGAAGGAAAATGAATGAATTCTCATCCGAATAAAGAAAAATAAATATATATAGTCCCACTTTATATTAAGTGACTTTAACTAATATGTACATACTCTGAAATTAGTCATTTGTTAGAATGTACTTATTGTGTAAATACATGTTTTTGCATTATACACATGATTGATTAAATACCTGCATGTCATTACATCTGTTATTCATTTCTGCATTCACACTGTTGACCATCCCTTACACCTTAAACCCACCCTTAAGTTCGTTAAGTACATTGCATTTATTTTTTTAGGCCACCCAATATGAAGTGGGACCAAATATATAAGACTACCATGTAAAATTGTTTGTTTATTCATTCAGTACAGAAAGGTGTTTACTCTTCTACATCTAAACATTCTGAACACGAACTATGTTAAAACCCCACATGTTGATGTTTGGCATGATACTGCATGCTTTTTTAGGGAAAGTGATTGTGCTTTTAGAATAATCTTTGAAACAAAGTGTAAAAAACATAAGGATTTCTATTTTAAGTCATATTGGTACATTGTGGCTGATTTTAAGCACAAACTTTAAGGAGCTTTAAACATTCATTAATGTATTTAATTATTTAAGTGTATATCTAAGCCTAGAATTATAATTCACGCTGCTCTTTTTTATGAGCTGTGAAATTGACAGCACTTTAACTAGGGCTTCACAATATATCATTTCAGCATCAATATCACAATGTGCAAATCTCCAATAGTCATGTCGCAGGATCAGGATTATAATTAGATTAGATTCAACTTTATTGTCATCACACATGTACAAATACAAGAAAACGAAATGCAGTTTAGGTCTAACCAGGAGTGCAATAGCAGCAAGTGCAGGATACAGGTATGAGTTATAAAGTGCAGTTATAGAAAAACTATGCTGATATTTACAAATGGATGTACTATGAACATTATATACAGGTTGTATTAGCTATGAACAGAGATCTACAATAGATGCATATATGTACAGGTTGCTATTAATAATCAGTGTGCAGATAGATAAACAATTACAAATGTATATGTGCAGTGGGTATGTACAGTTCAAATAAATGAATCAGTGCAATGAATATGTGCAATTTTTAAATGTGCAAATGTTAAATAGTGCAGTGATTGTGAGGAGTATAAGTTATGAGGAGAGTGGGGAGTGTCTTAGGGGGGCAAAAATGTCAGTGGGGGGCAGAGTTCAAAAGGGAGACAGCTCTGGGGAAGAAGCTGTTCCTTAGACTACTGGTTTTTGTTCAGGGGAGCCTGAAGCGCCTGTTGGAAGGCAGGAGAGAAAACAGTCTGTGAGCAGGGTGAGAGGAATCCTTCAGAATACTGCGTGCTCGGCGCAGACAGTGTTTCCTCTGGATGTCCTCTCTGGCTGGCAGTGTGGTCCCTGTGATGCGTTGGGCAGTTTTCACCACCCGCTGCAGTGCCTTACGCTCCGCAACAGAGCAGCTTCCATAACAGACTGTTACGCAGTTGGTCAGGATGCTCTCTATTGTGCAGCAGTAGAAGTTCATCAGGACGGCTGATGAACTTTTTCTGGTATGGAAGCTGCTCTGTAGCAGGAAACACAGTTCAGAAACACAGTTCAGAAAACGTGATTGTGGAGTCATTGCAGCTTTAATCTAATAGTGTAAAGGACTTTAATTTGTATGCGTTTTTGAGGCCTGCGACTGTAAGATTAAGTCAAATTCAAACCATTTGGGCACAAAAAATGATCAAGTTTGCCACTTTAATCTCCTAAGGCCTGAGTGTCCACATACGTGGACAGCATGTTTTAGCTCTTAAGTGGCTATTTAAAATACTTTGAATGTTTTATATTTTGTTACAGGCATACAGTGTCATCCTGCAACTGTTTTGCAGCATATGAAATGTCCCAAACCCTATTTTGAACTGTCCAAAATGGGAAAAAAATTTGTTTTTACTTTCTGATAGTCAAAGCAAGTTCAAAAAAAATCTATGTTATATATGCATAAAAGAAAATTCGGGAAAAAGCGTTTATGTAAATTCGGACCACGACTCCACATATATGGACATTATTTTCTCTAAAATTACATCATATCAAAAGATGATACTTAGATTTTTATTCTAATTAGGTTCCAATAAGCCCAAATAGCAAAGGGAAATAAAAAATGCATGTAAAAAAACACCTTGGGCCTTAAGAGGTTAACAAAGATTAAATGTGTTTATTTATTTATATAATGAAGACTATACAGTGTTACTTTAGATTTGATGATTGAATTTCTGTACTTGAGTACTGTTAAACTCTATTAAGAACCATAAAGAGCTGTTTATTTCATTTTTATATTAGTACTACTGTTTTCATCTGTGCTTTAAATTGTTCATTTTATTTAGTATATTTTATGCAGACAGACTCTTGTACAAAATCATCTCAATCAAAATTGAATTATGAATTCTATCCAAAATAGAGTCATCTTGTGATATTATAGTGATATCGCAGAAAAGCTAATTATCGCAATGTCATTTTTTTACAATATCGTGCAACCAATTGCATTCTATGGGAAATTATTAAGATAGTGTGTAGGTGTGCTCTCTAAGTGTTGCAAGCAAAACAATTTGAAATGCACCGCAATTTCTTCAACACCGCCGATGTTGTTTTCTGATCAGTCTGCACTGTTGGCGGTCTGTGCATATTTTTTTGGTGGTGGTGGAAGGGGGTGGGTCTGGTTGGTGCCACCCCTCTAGATCCGCCCCTTCAGATGAGATGATGGATGTTTCATTAAGTGTCTTATCTCTTGTTTAGATTGAAGTTGTGCTAATCGCACTGGATCAGTGCGGCTCATCTAATGACAGAAGGATTGCACTGATCGATAAGAATCGTGACCTCTACCTGACCTCTGTGAGGAAACTGGGCCGAGCCCACAGCATCTATAAGATTGGTAAGAGTCCTGTGACATCTGTCAGAAGTGACCTATAATGTCCCTTTGTACAAGATGTAAAATGCGTCTCTGATGTCTCTACAGTGTGTGTGTGTGTGTGTGTGTGTGTGTGTGTGTGTGTGTGTGTGTGAAGTTTCAGCTCAAAACTGACCCTTTCAGGCTTTGATCCTAATTGTGGAGTTTTTGTGACTGTCGCTTTAAATGCAAATGAGATTGTGCTCTTTTTCAGAAGAGGGCGGAGCTACAGACTTCTGTGTGTCAGCATAGTTCATGGTTCAGTTCAAAACACTAATGGTGGACAGCTGCTTCTCACTCGGGCCTGTTTATGCTAATGAGGGAGAGATGGTCACTAGTGGGCGGGGCTTTCCCCCTCTGATGACACGTACAAAGGGAGAATGTCAATCAAAGTGTTTCTGCAGACTGCTTTCATCAAGTCTGATTATAAAACCTACAATTAATACACTTTTACCATTAGAGGCTGAAGATATTCACACACTGCTGACACACAACTGAGATTAAACAACTTATAGAAGTTTTTTTTACATTATCGCGATTGATTAAGTCTTGTAAATCATCCTCAGGTTCGATGGTCGACACGATGGCCTGGAACGACTCTGCAAACATCTTGTGTGGAATCCAGGACAACCAGTTCACAGTGTGGTATTACCCGAGTGTAGTGTTTGTGGACAAAGACCTGCTGCCCAAAACCATCTTCACCAAGGACAGCAGGTAGAATCAATGAAAATATAGCAAAATAAGAGAGATCCTATAAAAAATATATATTATTTAATACTGTCCTGAGTTTTTACATAACTGATGACTCATTACTGATATATTTACATAAAAGATGTTTACATACAGGGGTGACACGGTAGCTCAGTGGTTAGCACTGTCGCCTCAGAGCAAGAAGCTTGCTGGTTCGAGTCCCGGCTGGGTCAGTTGGCATTTCTGTTTGGAGATTACATGTTCTCCCCATGTGGCGTGAGTTTCCTCCGAGTGCTCCAGTTTGTACAAAGACATGTGCTATAGGGGAATTGGAGAAACTAAATTGGCCGTAGTGTATGAGTGTGTGTTTGAATGAGTGTATATGGGTGTTTCCCAGTACTGGGTTGCAGCTGAAAGGGTATCCGCTTTGTAAAACATATGCTGGAATAGTTGCCGGTTCATTCCGCTGTGGTGACTCCTGATGAATAAAGGGACTAAACCGAAGGAAAATGAATGAATGAATGTTTACATAGTTCACAAGACAAAAACGTGGCTGAAATGATTAATATACCCCCCTGCAAAAGTTCACTCAGGTTTACTGTGTGTGTGTGCGTGTGTGTCTGTGTGTGTGTGTGTGTTTGTGTGTGTGTTTACCTGGATGATCTACGACTTTTTCTTTTGAATTTGTGTTCATGAGTCTCTTGTTTGTTCTGAACAGTTTAAACTGCACTTAAAAATCAATCCATGTCTTGCAGATTCTTCAGCTTTCTGCACTGGACAAAATGCTTTTCTTACTATGAGTTTTTATCTTGTTTCTAGTCCACATATCTAAAAATTATTAAATCAAGAAGCATTTTCTAAACAAGCAAAACACATTGTCTTGTTTTCAGAAATAATCTGCCATTGGGGTAAGAAAATAATGTTTTTTTTTGCTTTAAAGATTATTTTGCTTGTTATAAAGATAAACTCACTTAATTTTGATGTATTATTTCTGAAAACAAGACAATATTTCTTGCTTGTCCAGAAAATGCTTCTTGATGTAAGAATTTTAGATATTAGGACTAGACACTTTTAGTAAGAAAAACATGTTTTGCAGTGTAAAGTAAGCATGGGCTGGTATAAGATTCTGACGGTATGAAAACCCAGCTCAACTTTTTCCCCTTTGAACACAATATATTTTACTTTTTGAAAGATTTATAATATTTTGGAGCAGTAAACATGTCAGGCTGAATAATTCACATGAATTATTGACTTCTGCTGTCTTCATTAGTTTCAAAAACACAGATTTCTTTACAAATTAAAACAGCATCTTTGAAGATCTTTTCTGCTGGAGATTCTGTTGTCCTAAAAAACAAAAAAAATGTAAGTAAAAAATCTTACACATACTACAGGAATGGTATTACAGACAATGTTGGTGGTTTTAAAACCTTGACTTTTCCAAACCGCAATATACAGTTTTCATCCCATGCCTAGTGTAAAGAGCGTCTTTTAAATATTTGAGCCTTTTTCAGCAGTGACTGTATGATTTCCAGTTGAGGGACTCAAACACAGCTAGTAATAAAAGATTCAAATGCTCACTGATGCTCCAAAAGTCTCGTGGGCTGAATGCTTTATGAATTTGAAGATAAATTTGACTTAATTTGTCTTTTTGAAAATATGCAAGTGTTTTCTGTTGCTTCTAAAGGGCAATACTAATTGTGGAAAAAATATTTCTTCTTCATAAGTCTTCATCGTGTTTAAAAAGTGTTCACCCCTAGCTCCTAATGCATGTTTTTTCCTTCTAATGATTTCATTAACGTTCATAATGAATGAGTAAATACTCCTTCCTCAGAATAGGGTTGAGGGACGGAACGGTGGCTCAGTGGTTAGCATTGTTGCCTCACAGTGAGAAGGTCGCTGGTTTGAGTCCCGGCTGGGTCAGTTGGCGTTTCTGTGTGGAGTTTGCATGTTCTCCCTGTGTTGGCCTGGGTTTCCTCCAGGTGTTCCAGTTTCCCTCACAGTCCAAACACATGCGCTATAGGGGAATTGATTAACTAAATTGGCTAAATTGGTTGCAGCTAGAAGGACATCTGCTGCATAAAACATTTGCTGGAATAGCTGGCGGTTCATTCCGCTGTGGCGACCTCTGAAACAGAGACTAAGCCAAAGTAAAATGACTTCAAACCATTTTGCTGTTGAGTTCATGTGTGTCATTATACTTCAGCTGGTATAATATCGTGGCATGAATTTATAGTATCATGATGACAACCCTACCTCAGATACTCATCTTGCCTGAAAGAAGCACTTCTTCTCCACTTACCTGAAAGAAGAAGTTCATCTCCTCTTTATAAAAGTGGTCATCAGTCTGTGCATTTAAAGGATCTAAATTTTCTGTCATATTGTACAGATCTGGAATAGTTTTGACCTCGTATTGCACTAATACTGATAACTCCTGTCCTCTGCAGTGAGTTCAGTCGTCCTCCTCAGATGGTGAGCTATGTGGGTAGTCAGGTGACGGTCAGACGTGTGGACGGCTCTCTGGTATGCACTGCGGTGTCACCGTACCCCTCTTTACTGCATGAGTACACCAGCAGCGCCCGCTGGGAGGATGCTCTTCGCATCTGCCGCTTCGCCAAGGTCAGCGCAGCATTCACTATACACTTGTTCAGTCACGACGTATGGATAACAACCTTCTACTCATTTGATAACACCGACTCCTAACAAAGCACAACAAGATTCCTTCGGCAAGCTAATTGTCTGTCCGCACCTGTCTGTCTGAAAAATTTAAATACCAACCACTGCACTCCCAACAAAATGGTACAGGCTTTTAATCAAATAATACCTATTAAACCTCTTTAAGATTAGTAATAGGCTACTGATGGACTGATGATGTTGGTTTGCACTCACAGTTCTGACTTTCACTTTCAAAGCATCTGCTAGTTATTTAATTAAAAAAATCTGAGCTGAACTATCTGCTGCTGCTTTCAGCATGGCTATAAATGTCATTTAAAATGTATTTAAACTCACACTGAGAGCATTTAACACTGAGTAAAGCCCATAATCAGCACCTGAGGGGTTCATTGTCAGTTTATGTTGTTGTTCTGCTGAGACATTGCCGAAATAGAAAGCTTTTCTAAAATAGAGATGTTGTGCATCGCCATCGCAGATAATTAGGACAAAAACTCTTTTTAATATGGACATTTTTTAATATAGCCTTTACCACATGCGCATTGCATGTTAGGACATGCTGTGAGGGTGAAACTCACCTGACAAAACCATTTGAGCTACAATTTAATGTTATTCAACATTTACATCTTAAACCTAATCACAAAAATATACTGCTAGATCAGTGTTTCTCAACCACGTTCCTGGAGGACCACCAGCTCTGCACATTTACCATGTCTCCTTAACCAAACACACCTGATTCAGATCAACAGCTCATTAGCAGAGACTAAGGCTGCGTCCAAAACTGCATACTTCCATACTATACAGTACGCTGAAATCAGTATGCGAGCCGAGTAGTATGTCCGAAATCATAGAATTTGAAAATCAGTATGCCAGAAGTACTTCTATTCAGACTAATCAGACTTCTATTACTTTAGCAACTTTATGTATTAAGGCACAATATGCACAATTTTTTCATGAAAATATTTACAAATCACGAGAAGAGTGTGATATATTTTGCTGACTAATGTACTTATATTATCCCAGATGTTTCAAAGAATGTTCAAATCAAGAGAAATAAGCTAATTTAGCTAGTAAGACAGAATGTGAGCTGTGTGCTCCTGCTAATGACTGAGCAATCAAAATACATCTTTGTTTGTTGTGAATATGTGCCCTCTGGTGGTGAAACGTACATACTGCCCCTTAAAGTTGTCAATTTTAATATTTGCTGCATTTAATTTATGATTCATTAATAATATTGTTATAAATAATTATATTGTCATGGATTATTATTATTACTTTTATTATAAATACTTCACTAAACAACTTATTAGGCACTATAGAGTGGTACCTACAGTGTACTGAGTAAATAAACTGGTGTACCTCAAGAAACCTTGATCCGCTTTAGTTGTGCTTATGTTTAATATGTCGATTTCCTATTCCTGTATTCACAATGTCCAATTTTTTGATAATTATTATTATATTATATATATTTATATTATATATTAATATATATATATTTTTTGACCATCATTTCAGAAAACAATTCTAGTTTTATTGTCAATAACCAATTTTAATAAATACTTGTAATAAAATAAAACAAAATTCTATTAGGGTCTCACAATACAATTAGCCCAGTATAAAAAGACCCCATAAAGATGCTTTAACAAATCTATATACATGTGTGTGTGTGTTATTTGTGTTAATGTGTGTCTTATGTTGTGGTTTCTCATCTTGTCTCTGTGCTGCTGAGGAGGAGGTATGTCTTTCAGTTTGTCTCTCTGTGTTATTATCCTCCATCGTCATGTGTGACACCAGTAGAGGGCAGTGCTGTTTTAATATCACAATATAGCAGAGTCACACTATTCAAACAGAAATAAATCAAACATTAAAAATGTTACCTACATGTCACATTTCACAACAAGGCTTTTATTTGCTATCATTATATTTTATTATAGGAGTTATTAATCCATGTCAGTCCTAACAATAATTAATTTCTAAAATAAATAATGTAATAATCTATTTATTTGAGAGTGCTAGTCACATATAATTCATAATACCTACATACAATTAATTAAAAAAGTGATTTTAAGTGAAATATAAGGTCAATAATTGTTAATAAAAGTTGATCTCAGCAGCTTTATTAAAAAGATTCTTAGCTACAAAACTGTTCCTGCTGTTTAGGAGAGTTCCAGTGGTAAAGGTCAAATGTTTAGTAAATACAGACTCTGATTTTGGCATTTTCTCTGCAGGATCAGACGCTCTGGTCGTGTTTGGCTGGTCTGGCGATGGCCAACAGGGAGCTGAGCACAGCAGAGGTGGCGTACGCAGCTATAGGACAGGTGAATCTGTGAATTCTGGACAAAAGACCTCACATCAGGGACTCTTCTGTCAACTTTAAAGACATTTACCTCATCATTTATTCTAATTAAAATATAGAATTGATTCAAGGGACACTTAACACAAAATGAAAATGATATCATCATTTACTCACCCTTTAATTGTTTGGAATCTTTAGTCCTTTCTCTATGTTGAGTTCTTCTGTTGAACACAAAAGAAGACATTTTGGAAAATGCTGTTTACTGGTACCAACACTGCAAAAAATGCTTTTTTTCTGTCTTGTTTCTAGTCCAAATATCTAAACATTCTTAAATCAGGAAGCATTTTATAGACAAGTAAAACATGTTGTCTTGTTTTAAGCAATAATATGTCAAAATGAAGCAAGTTTTTCCTTAAAACAAGCTAAATAATCTGCCAATGGGGTAAGCAGAATAATCTTATGTCAAAAGGAAAAACTAGATTATTTTGTTTATGCCATTAGTATTTTTGCTTCTATAGGAACTGCGTTTTGGTGTAAGAATTTTTAGATATTTACACTATGAACAAGACAAAAACTCTCAGTAAGACAAGCATTTTTTGCAGTGCATCAACTTCATTGAAGGAAAGGCTAAAGGTGCATTTCAAATCACATACTTATGCACGATTCTACACCACCTTTTAATTTAAACAGTGTAAGTAATCTATTCACACTGAAGTATTATTTTATTCTAAAAAAGAATAAGTGTGGTAACACGGTGGCTCAGTGGTTAGCACTGTCGCCTTACAGCAAGAAGGTCGCTGGTTTGAGTCCCGGCTGGGTCAGTTGGCGTTTCTGTGTAGAGTTTGCATGTTCTCCCCGTGTTGGTGTGAGTTTCCTCTGGGTGCTCCGGTTTCCCCCACAGTCCAAACACATGTGCTATAGGGGAATTGATTAACTAAATTAGCCGTAGTGTGTGAATGTGAGTGTGTATGGGTGTTTCCCAGTACTGGGTTGCAGCTGGAAGGGCATCCGCTGTGTAAAACATATGCTTGATACATGCAGTTCATTCCACTGTGGCGACCCCTGATGAATAAAGACACTTAAGAAAGAAAATTAATAAATGAATGAAAAATAAGTGCACTTTAAATACCCGAATGATGCACTTATTCATCCATTAAAAATAAGTGTGTAATGCTGAACAATTCACACTCAGCAGCCATTTACAGACAACAATCACAAACAACTGGGGATTTATTTCACTAGTTTGGCATATTTCTGTTTAGTAAAACACGTTAGCATTGCATTTATGATGACACTAAACTCATACACTACACAGAGTGCATAAGTGTATAGTGTATAGCAGGGGTCACCAAACTTGTTCCTGGAGGGCCGGTGTCCTGCAGATTTTAGCTCCAACCTTAATTAAACACACCTGAACAAGCTAATCAAGGTCCTATTAGGTATACTTGAAACATCCAGGCAGGTGTGTTGAGGCAAGTTGGAGCTAAACCCTGCAGGGACATCGGCCCTCCAGGACCGAGATTGGTGACCCCTGATGTATAGTGTGTCATTTTGGTTGGAACTTGGAATACTATGGAAGTCAGGCACGTGCAGAGGTGGGGGCTTTGGGTGCTTGAGCCCCTGCCCTTTTTTCTCCTGGAGAGAAAGTGCCCACTTTTCCTGGGGATAATAATTTTTTAAATACTAATAATAATATAATATATGTATAAGTTAATGCGTGTTCTTTTAAGGACAGCTTTCCCTGTCAGACAATAAAATACTAAATTTGAGGTATATCTTGGTTTTAAAAACAAATACCATGAAAGTCGATGGTTACAGGTTTCCTGCTTTCTTCAAAATATTATTTTGTGTTCGACTAAAGAAAAAAAAAGTCAAATAGGTTTGGAAGAAGTAAATGTTGAGTAAATGGTGACAGAATTTCAGTTTTGAATGAGCTAAACTTTTAAGGGTGAGTATATGGTGAATTCAGGATGAAATCTCCTTTATTATATTTTATTTATTAAAGTACAATTATTATTATTATTAAATTTTTTTTTCACTTGAGCCCCTGCCCCTTAAAAGGTCTCTGCACGTCCCTGATGGAAAGCAATGGGTACTAGGGCTGCAAAAAACTGACATTGCGATAGTTCTTGTGAATATAATATCACAAGATGACTATATTTTGGATAGAATTCATCATTTGACATTGATCATGATGATTTTGCACAAGAGTGCTATGATGTCCTATTTGACGACCTTCTCATATTTGTCGTAGTTGCCGACCTTTTCATCAATAAGGTACTATCAGACTGGAGGTTTTTGGATACCATAAAAATAGACTTTATTCTCTATAATAAAGCCGCGAAAGTGCAGGGCTGACCTCAGAGCATTCTGAAGTCTCTCCTGGACAGTTTCTAAAGTCTCTGTGTTTTCCACAATCTTTATACAGATTATTTGACACAACCCTAGGTGTCTCGTTTAAACTCCTCACCATCCTTGGAGAACTTTTACTCTAGGTGGTTCTGTTATTTTTGGCTCTCTGCCAGCTTGCTAAGATGTCACAGGTCTATGTCAGCAACTGTTTGGACACAGATGCAAAAGAACTAAGTGTTTACATACATTGTCATGATAGCATGCTAACTTCATAATATGTTACTCACTCTAGCCTCTGACACATATAGCTTCATATGAGTGTTTGACATATATAATCAGTGCTTTGCATATTCACTTATTTTACATAATCAGTTATTTCATAGCAGGCTCCTGTGCAGTTTTCTCATCTTACACAAAGACATACCAAAAATTATTTTTACCACAGGCTGGCTTATTTGCTGCAAACACTCCTAGATACGTTTTGAGAATAAACTGCTTTACACGTAGAAAATACTTCACACTGATGGCTCATTTCCACTGACTGGTACAGTACGGTACGGTACGGGTCACTTTTATCAGGCTTGCGTTTCCACTGCTAAAATGGTACCAATGGTACTCTTTTGGTGGGCGTGGTGTACGACAGAAAGTTGCAGTCAACGTCATTTTCGCTCAAGAAAATGTCTACAGTAAAGCTGTACGGGTCGCTCACATATAATATGAGGAGCTCTTCTCACAAAACAGATGCTTTACACACAAATACTTCTGTATAAATGTTCATTACTAACTTTTCTATGAACATGATTTGATAATAACTGCAGATCAATGACAGTGTGAAATAGCCTACTGTAACGTCTGCAATTATCTAAAATAAATAAATAAATGAACATATATGAACACATACAGACCCTTACAGTCTCCGATATGTTACCACTTACTGAAAAACTACACACAGCAGACATTTAGTCCTTATTTAGGTTCAAAACAGCAGGAAATAGAGCCCACAGTCAGACCTCTCATGATTAAATGTGTCTGTAATCTTCAGCAGCACGTGTAGCCTCTTGTTAGAAAGTAACTCCATCATTCAGAGTTCATAATAGTCATAATAGTTCAAAAGCACGTCAATAATCAAGCGCACGTTATTATCATCAGCTCAAGAAGTTTGTTATTTCAGATATAGACGCACGGCGAGCGCAAGCAAGAAAGCGAAACCGCTCACGCTTCAGACTGGCTCGTATAAAACTATGGGGCACAGGGTAAAATCTGCTCTTCTTTTTGGCTTTGTGGCTGTTCATCAAGACCACGACAAGGTTTGTTTGAGCCCAGGTCGAACAGGGCTCGTTAATATATGTATATATAATTACGCTGTAATCTCTCGGCTGTGTATGAACCATGGCGGCTTCTTTGTTTCATTCTGGCTTGTTGTGTGAACTCGTGACGAATCTCTGTAAACCAATAGTGTTCAGCTGTGCGTCTAGCTCCACCTTTTGGTACCCTTTCTCGTGTTTGGTACCCTTTTGAAAGAGTGCCGAAAAAGGGGTACGGTACGGTATGGTTCGGTTGGGTTTGCCTTTTGACAGTGGAAACGGCCATAAAAGCATACCGTACCGTAGCATGAGAGAATAAAATCTTCTTTAATGAAAACAGTAGTACTAATATAAAAATGAAATAAACAGCTCTTTATGGTTCTCGATGGTGTTTAACAGTATTCAAATACAGAAATTGAATTACCAAATCTAAAGTTACACTGTATAGTCTTCATTATGTCAAAAAACACATTTAATCTTTGTTAAAGTGGCAAGCTTTATCATTTCTTGGTTTAAATTTGCTTAAAATCTTACAGTCGCAGCTCTTAAAATGCATACAAGTTAGAGTGTGGAGTTTGCATGCTCCAATGAGCTGATTTGGCCAGTGTGTGTGTGTGTGTGTGTGTGTGTGTGTGTGTGTGTGTGTGTGTGTGTGTGCGTATAGGTGTTTCCCAGTACTGGGTTGCTGCTGCAAGGGCATCCGCTGTGTAAAACATATGCCGGAATAGTTGGCGGTTCATTCCACTGTGGCGACCTCTGATAAATAAGGCACTAAGCCGAAGAAAAATGAACGAACACTATTAGATTTAAGCTGCAATGACTCACAACAAATTATCAGGGTTTATACAGTCATGGAAAACCTGGGAAACAGATATCTGTATACTTGAATATAGGTTATTTACGTCTTTTCTGTCCTTGGCCAATCACATACTCTCACATTATTAATGCGGTAAAAACATTATCTATCAATTTTACGTAAATATAAATTGAAACTAAATAGATTGCTGCATGTTTTACAATATCCTGTAATTAATTTGAACATGCATTGTTTTTCTTTTACCATGCATGTGTAGACATTGCATGAAACATTAGGTCATGAAAATTTACTTGAAAGTTTTGGAAAAATCATGGAAATTTCAATGGAAAAATCAATGGAATATACGTAGGAAAAATGTTTGAACCCTGAATTATATGCTCTGAACTGTGTTTCCTGGTTTATCCTGCCATGTGACTTGCAGATTTGCACATTGTGAATAATATTGCACAGCCCTAATGTGTACCATCAACCAGCATTTTTAAAAATGTCTTCAACAGATGAAAGAAAGTCAAACAGGTTTGGAACAAGTGGAGGATGAGTAAATCAATGATCAGTTTTTGGTGCAAACTATTCCTTTAACACTGCTCTCTGTGTCTAGTAGATTGATAAGGTGCAGTACATCAACTTCATTAAAGATCTGCCGTCTAAAGACTCGTGTTTGGCTCACATCCTGCTGTTCAGTGGACACGTGCAGGAGGCCGAAGCCACGCTACTGCAGGCCAACCTCATTTACCACGCCATCCAGATCCACATCAACCTCTACAACTGGGACAGGTGCGGGACGGCATGCCTTCATTACATAAAACAAGGGAAATGTTGTAAACATTGAAAATGCACATAAAAACCTCATGCGCACACAACTGAGAAGGTTAAACTGTTTATCCGGTAAGATAAAAATGCATAAACTATGATGGAAACACATTTGCTGAATAAATTCCAGCATGTGCATCAAAAAAAATCATGTGATTTAGTTTGAACAGATCATGTGATGATAAAAATGTGCATGATGGGATGCATTAATGAACTTTGCAGCTTTTCCATCACATTGTAAAAGATCTGAAATGTTGTTTTGCTTTTTCTAAAACCCCTCACAGTCATTGCAGTGCTTTTTCGTTTATTATATATAAAGTATATTGCATTTCGTTTTCGTCTTCTGAGGCACAACTCATTTATTAGAGGAGAATAAACCCCACAGTAGCAAATCCCAACACACTAAACTACATTTCTCTGCTGATATTTGCTCCAGTTTATCAGGAAGTGATGATTGTGTTCTCTTTAGTTTCTCATTGGATGGAGACGCTGCTTTATTCGATAATGTTTTATGCCATATTCAAGTTTTGGCTATAAATCTTTTTATGGAAATATTGCTACCATTCTTAATTTCATCGTTGATAATAAGGGCAAAAAGTGTTCATTACCTATAGCTGGACACAAACTTGACATGTCCTTTGCACAAGTAATGTGACTAAAAACTATGAATGTGCACGCTCTGATGCACTGACTAGGTTATGACGAAGCTAAAATGTCAATATAATATAAAATGTAACCGATATAAACGTTTGTTTCGGTATAACCCACTGCATTGGGTTGTTCATTCATGTTTATTTACACGTATTCAGTCATGTACTAAATGAACACTGGAACACACACCCCTTCATGTGTGTAGGCCTGTGACGATAACTCATTTTTATTGTGCGATATTTTGTCCGAAGTGATTGCGATAAATGTTGTTATTATTGTTATTTTAAGACCAATTTATGTCTGTGTCATTATAATGATTATACAACAGCATATACAGTGCATCCGGAAAGTATTGATAGCGCTTCACTTTTTCCACATTGTTTATGTTTCAGCCTTATTCCAAAATGGATTAAATTCATTTATTTCCTCAACATTCTACACACAATCCCCCATAATAACAATGTGAAAAAGAGTTTTAAAAAATTGTTGCACATTTATTAAAAATAAAACACCTGTAAAATCACATGTACAACAGTATTCACAGCCTTTGCTCAATACTCTGTTGATGCACCTTTGGCAGCGATTACAGCCTCAAGTCTTTTTGAATATGATGCCACAAGCTTGGCACACCTGTCTTTGGGAATTTTCGCCCATTCCTCTGCAGTACCTCTCAAGCTCTATCAGGCTGGATGTGAAGCGACGGTGTACAGCCATTTTCAGATCTCTCCAGAGATCTTCAATAGGATTTAGGTCTGGGCTCTGGCTGGGCCACTCAAGGACATTCACTGAGTTGTCGTGAATCCACTCCATTGATATTTTGGGGGTGTGCTTTGGATCATTGTCCTGCTGGAAGATGAACCGTCGCCCCAGTCTGAGGTCAAGAGCACTCTGAAGCAGGTCTTCATTCAGGATGTCTCTGTATGTTGCTGCATTCATCTTTCCCTCTATCCTGACTAGTCTTCCAGTTCCTGCTGCTGAAAAACATCCCCACAGCATGATGCTGCCACCACCATGCTTTACTGTAAGCATGGTATTAGCCTGGGGATGAGCGCTGCCTGGTTTTCTCCAAATGTAACGCCTGGCGTTCACTTCAAGAGTTCAATTGTAGTCTCATCAGACCAGAGAGTTTCATTTATTATGGTCTGAGAGTCCTTCAGATGCCTTTTGGCAAATTCCAGGTGGGGAGTGTCTTCAGTCTGGCCACTCTACCATACAGGTCTGATTGGTGGATTGTTTCCCCTCTTTCCACAGGAGAACGCTGGAGCTCAGACAGAGTGACCATCAGGTTATTGATCACCTCCCTGACTAAGGCCCTTCTCTCCCGATCGCTCAGCTTAGATGGCCGGCCAGCTCTAGAAAGAGTCCTGGGGGTTCAAAACATCTTCCACTTATGGATGATGGAGGCCGCTGTGCTCATTGGAACTTTCAGAGCAGCAGAAATAATTCTGTAAACTTCCCCAGCCTTGTACCTGGAGACAATCCTGTCTCGGAGGTCTACAGACAATTCCTTTGTCTTCATGCTTGGCTTGTGCTTTGACATGCACTGTCAACCCTGGGCCCTTATATAGACAGGTGTATGCCTTTTCAGATCATGTCCAATCAGCTAAATTGACCACAGGTGAACTTTAATGAAGCTGCTGAAATATCTCAAGCATGATCAGTGGAAGCAGAATGTACCTGAGCTCAATTTAGAGCTTCTCTCTAAAGGCTGTGAATACTGATGTACATGTGATTTTACAGGTGTTTTATTTTGAATAAATTTGCAACAATTTCAAAAACTCTTTTTTTACATTGTCATTATGGGGGATTGTGTGTAGAATGTTGAGGAAATAAATGAGTTTAATCCATTTTGGAATAAGGCTGTAACATAAACAAATGTGGAAAAGGTGAAGCGCTATCAATACTTTCCGGATGCACTGTATATAGTCATAAACACATTCAGTGGACAAGAACAACATGTAAATGTGCTTGTAAAATGGCTTTATTGTTTTTCCTGAATCGTCACTTTTCTGGAAGTGGACCACAGATTGGGAACCGAGCTCATTTGGACACCTTCTGCTAAACCTGTCAGTAGTTAATAAGCATTGTTTGTAAAAGAGTTGAACCCTGAACTCGTTGATCCCTCCAATGGACATTAGATGGGATGACAGAAGCTGCACAAGATTATGAAGACATTTTATTCGTATGTAAACATGATGGACGATATATACAGTTTTGCATCACCAAAAATGATTGAAGTCATGTCCAAGTCGATATGTTGATTATTGTGACAGACCTGCATGTGTGTGTGTTGTGCTCATGTGTTTCTCTCTGCAGGGCGCTGGAGTTAGCAGTCAAGTACAAAACCCACGTGGACACGGTGCTCGCTCACAGACACAAGTTCCTGCAGGACTTTGGCAAACAGGAGACCAACAAGAGATTCCTGCAGTACTCTGAGGGAGTATGTTCACCTTCATGTCCATTTACGCTATTCAGACAGGATTATAATCTCAAACGATCTCATTCACTATTAATTGTGTGCGCTTTTCATATTTATACTATACTTTTCATATTCATATCGTGAAAACATCCATACACACATTTCATGCAATAATTTGTGTGTACGCATGATGAGACCCAATGTCTCACTGTGCTTTATGTTCAAGTAACAGTTCCGTCATCTCTTGTGTTCAGGTGGAGGTGGACTGGGAGAAGATCCAGGCTAAAATTGAAATGGAGTTCGCTAAAGAGCGGGAAAGAGCAGCCAACTCGTCTGTCAGAAGTAGTGTGTCTGTTCGCCGATAAACACACACTTACTTATCTAGTTCAGGTAAATCCAGGCTGGGCAGAAACTGATTTATGTACACAGACTGTCAACATGCATCATGTCTAGTTGTGTTTTATTTCTATCCTATCGCTTTGTAACAACCTCTTGGTGTCTTTCAGAAGAGATTTGTTTAGTTTTTTCAATAAATTGAGATTTAAAAGAAAAATACTTGCATTGGTGATAGAGTGAATGAGACCTGTTTACACCTAACATACATCTTCTGTGATCCGGTTACAAACAAAACCATCTACAAACGAGATGAAACATCTACACTTTATTAGGTACACCTGTCCAACTGCTTGTTAACGCTAATTTCTAATCAGCCAATCACATTGCGGCAACTCAATGCATTTAAGCATGTAGACATGATCAAGATGATCTGCTGCAGAAGAAAGGGGATTTAAGTGACTGTGAATGTGGCATGCTTGTTGGTGCCAGACGGGCTGCTCTGAGTATTTCAGAAACTGCTGATCTACTGGGATTTTCACGCACAACCATCTCTAGGGTTTACAGAGAATGGTCCGACAAAGAGGAAATATCCAGTGAGCGGCAGTTTTGTGGGCGCAAATGCCTTGTTGATGCCAGAGGTCAGAGGAGAATGGCCAGACTGGTTCCAGCTGATAGAAAGGCAACAGTAACTCAAATAAGCACTCGTTACAACAGAGGTCTGCAGAAGAGCATCTCTGAACACACAACACGTCCAACCTTGAGGCGGATGGGCTACAGCAGCAGAAGACCACACCGGGTGCCACTCCTGTCAGCGAAGAACAGGAAACTGAGGCTACAATTCACACAGGCTCACCAAAACTGGACAATAGAAGATATGAGAAATGTTGCCTGGTCTGATGAGTCTCCATTTCTGCTGACACATTCGGATTTTAATTATATTAGATTTTCTTCCTTATTTATTGATGTTCTTGTTCTTTTAATGTCTTTTGCTGCCACCTACTGGATGACACATACAGTTGCAATCAGAATTATTCAACCACCCTGAATTATTAGCCCCCCTGTTTATTTTTTTCCCCAATTTCTGTTTAACGGAGAGAGGATTTTTTTTTAACACATTTCTAATCATAACAGTTTTAATAACTCATCTCTAAAAACTAATTTATTTTCTCTTTGTCATGATGACAGTAAATAATATTAGACTAGATATTCTTCAAGACACTTCTATACAGCTTAAAGTGACATTTAAAGGCTTAACTAGGGTAATTAGGTTAACTAGGCAGGTTAGGGTAATTAGGCGAGTTATTGTATAATGATGGTTTGTTCTGTAGACTATGGAAAAAATAAATAGCTTAAAGGGGCTAATAATATTGACCTTAAAATAGGTTTTGCTCTATTAAACATCATTTGGGAAATATTTAAAAAAGTAAAAAAATTCAAAGGGGGTTCAATAATTCTGATTGCAACTGTATACATGACAGCAGGTCTAAAAGAAAAGATCAGGATTTGCAGATCTCATATGCTGCACCTCCACACGATCTTTTGCACACTTCTCTGAGTACACTGTGAGCCCTGGCCATCTCAGCGACATGTGTTTGTACAGGGACGATGGACAATATGACATGTTGTGCCAGAGTTAGATATCCTGCAATCTGTGCAGTCAAGACTTTTAGTTAAGGTGATAATGGGATCTGCCTAAATGAGGGACAGTA
Organism: Danio tinwini; assembly: GCA_903798205.1. Taxonomy (NCBI): domain Eukaryota; kingdom Metazoa; phylum Chordata; class Actinopteri; order Cypriniformes; family Danionidae; genus Danio; species Danio tinwini. The sequence continues at coordinate 1,790,442 of CAIGQZ010001199.1, read as the reverse complement.
AATATATATATATATATATATCACTTTAACGGCGTTCATCAAGTTGAGTTCGAACACACACAAACATTTAACTTAAAGGGCATTTAATTTTGTAAGCTGTTTGGACAGAACTGTGTGTAGGTATTGTGTGTACACAGTCATATTGGTGTAATATAAACACAATAAGTCTCATTTTTTATTTCCTGACGTTAAAATAAGATTCAAATCCCTCCCATCGTGAGGCCGACCGCAACGTGATGTAGGAATGCGGTTTCCCCACCCACTGAATTGATTGACAGCCGCGTATTAGGAAGTCTCGTAGCGCGTATAATCATATCAACATGACAGGACGTGCACAAAGCAGCCGGGATTAAAAGATCTGTTCGGCTCTCTGTGATCATCAATCATCGTCAGGGTTCAATGCTAAGGATTTTTTTCTACAGCATTTTAAATAATGTGTCAAAAGCCAAACATCATTTAATACCATTTATTCAGCATAACTTTTAAATACAACTGACTATTAAAAAAATACTATTGTGATGTAACTAAATTTGATAGTGTATATATTAGTGTATATATATATTTACCAGTCAAACATTTGGGGTTAGTTTTATTAATTTTTTTAATGTTTTTCAAGGAAAATTATTCAGTTCATCAAGGCGACATTTATTAAATGTAAAAAAAAATGTTAAATATTTAATGCAATTTTAAATAACTGCTTTCTTATGTAGTTTTAAATAAAATTATTACTCCAGACATTATTGCTTTTATTACTATTACCCTTAATAATAATAATAATAATAATAATAATAATAATAATAATGAAAATTAATCTTCACTGGAACTTTTAAAACTTTTAAAGTTATTTTATAGCGCAAAAACATTTTTCAATTTTACAATGTGTATTTATGATGAAATAAATGCAGCCTTGGTGAGCAGGAGAAGCTTATTGTAAAACATTCAACAATCATCCTGACCCAAAACCTTTGACCAGTTGTGTATATAATATTTTATAAGCGAAAATGTGCGGCTTAATTTTGTCACTCACAGACAGTCACCAAATATAAATCTTTCTCATACACAGCCTCATTTCAGTTGTCAAGTTTCATAAAAATCCATCTATTGAATTAATCAATCTATTAAAGAAATGTTGGCTAGAATTATACATTACAGAGCAGTAACAGATGAACAGAGACTGCAGTCAGATCATGAAGCAGATCAATGTTGATCTTTTTTTCGAGCTGTCAGTGCAGAAATGAAAGCAACAGGCCTAATACAACATATTATAAGATTAAAATATCAATAAATTATCAGATGGTAACTTCTGTCAACTTTCCTGACTGATAAACCGCTGTCTGTAATTTTTCAGCATGCGTTCACTTTCGCATTAGACATGAAACGCACATTTGCCGGTAGGAATCGCACCTCGCCCTACTCTTCATATAGCTGTATATATGGCTATTACACAATCATAACACTGTGATATAGCCTGAGTCGTTGGTTCGTTGGATTGTTTTGTTTTCTCACTATAATTGATCCGCTCAATCGAGCAAAGACCACCTCATTCAGGCGATCTTGGACCGATTGATTTGGCGCGAATGCTGGATTCACCTATGCTAAACGAACCGCGCTAACGGGGAAACGAGACAAATTCCGAAACAAACGTCTATGTGTGAAAGCGCCCTAAGATTGTATTTGCAAGCAATCGACGGACAGTCGCAGCCAAAGTAAACTTTTGTCACAAGGCAGCACTAGCCTGATCAGGCCAGTAACCATTCTGTACACTGGCCCGAGCGTCTCGCACGCTGGTCCCGGGCCATCAGGCAGTCCTTATTGTCGAGCCCTGATCATCAAATGTGATCAAGAGTGAGTTTCACAAGTTTAACTTGTTATTAAATCAGTGCATGTTTGTAATGAATTACAGCGATTCATCACCACAGCCGCATGTCAGAACAATTATAAAAGAAGATGCTTCAATCCCGGTTTGTGGACGTTAAATCAGGTTTATTTTGTACATTAACATAACAGATATCCAAACAGCAGTGTATATATATATATATTAAGGAAACGTTTGGTTAACGAAGTTACAGGTTTTACCATTTAGTTGTTTAACCCTTGAAATCATGGTCATGTTTTACAGTCTGAAAACACAGCCTGATCTCACGAGGAAACGTAAGTATTTTACGTTTTGTCAGTTTAGTGGCTAATTCGTACGAATTTGTACGAGTTCAGTCGTACGAAAATGTACGATTTTAAAAAATAGGCGTGGCACCTAACCCCCCCACCCCTGACCCCAACCATCATTGGGTGATGAGCAAATCGTACCTATTTGTACGAATTAGATCTTACGAATTCATACGAATTAGCCACTAAATCAAAAAGTTACGAATTGCCATGAGATTGCGTTGGAAAACGTGTCTTTGCTAGCACACTCAAATGCCTGTGCTGTTTGTTCAAACTACTTATTTAAAATAAGCTGAAAAACACACTTGTTGACGCAGCGTAATGCTCGGGTTACTGCTCGTAATGTTGCACTTTTATGTTCAACTTACATTTTTAAAAACCAATTAGCTAACTTAATTCTTCATGCTCTCCCAACACAAGTTGATTGTGCATGTGGAAGCCAGCATTTTTTACAGTGCACTGTAATTATAACACACACTGGACTCAGATCAGCTACTAACACTGTTTTTTTTTGCATGCAATAGAGCTAGAACATCAGTAAAAAACATCAACTAGTCACACAGAGGACACAAGATATAATGACAGAGAGTTTCTGGCTTCTGTAGACGTCTGCAGCGCTCCTGTGCTTGAGTTCAGAGCGTCTCCATCGCTCTCCATCATGATCTCCTCATACATGGGCAGATTTTTACCTCCTCATGTAGGAAGCAAAAATAAAAAAAACCTGGAGAATTGAGGCACTTTTAGCTTAGCTTAGCATAGATCATTGAATCGGATTAGACCATTAGCATCTCACTCAAAAAATACAGAGATTTGATAATTGTCTTATTTAAAGCTCGACTCTTCTGTAGTTACATCATGTAGAAAACATGTTGTAAAACTCTTTAAATGTTCATTTTGTTCGGGTGAACTATCCCTTTAAGGAACTTACTGTTAACCAATAGCTTACATATATTTTACCACAGCATCTTTTGCATCTCTTTGGCATTATTAAAATCACTGTCATTTGTTTTTACAATCTGAAAAAATCTGCCACTTCAAGCTCTGTAATTATATGAAAATTACAACACACACACACACACACACACACACACACACACACACACACACACA
>CAIGQZ010001199.1:1761238-1773655 GCA_903798205.1 Danio tinwini | reverse complement strand
TATATATATATATATATATATTCATTAATTTCCCAGGGATGGGTTGCGACTGGAAGGGCATCCGCTGCATAAAATCGTGCTGGATAAGTTGGCGGTTCATACCGCTGTGGTGACCCCAGATTAATAAAGGGACTAAGCAGACAAGAAAATGAATGAATATTCATTAATTTTCCTTCGGCTTAGTCTCTGAGGGGTCATTTGTTTTAATAAACATGTATTCCAATTTTGGTCATGCAACACATTTAAAAAAAATGTTGGAACAGCAAAGCATTTACCACTTTTCACAACACTTAAAAGACGTTTAGGGACTGAAGACTCCAAATGTTGAAGTGTTTCAGGTGTAATTTTGTCCCTTTCTCTTCTCATTTGAATTTAAAGTGACAGTCACCAAAATGCCATAATTACGATCAAAGCCTAAAAGGGTCAGTTTCAGAGAGGTAGAGAACATTATCTGTGTGTTATTTTGAGTTGAAACTTCACACACACACATAGGGATGCTCATTTCGGTTTACTTTATCAACCGACAACCGCAGCTCGTTAACTGAATATTAACCGTTAACAGATAAATATTAAAATATTATTTAATAAAAAAAAATAATTGAGGTTTCTATTTTGTGACACATTAAATATTTTTCACCTAAATGACCAATTTAGATTACAAAATGAAAACACTGACTGAATCCTTTTTAAGAGCCGGCGTTTGCTGATTTTTCAATCATGTTTTTTTCGTCCGTCATATAAAAATATCAGGCTATTAAATCGATCGCTCCACTCAAAATATGCATTTGATTAATGCTTCGTTGTTATTATGTCACAAAACCCCTTTTAACATTATAATAGAAGTCATTAGTTTAAAGATTATGACTAATTATTCATAATTTCCTCCGTCTCACTCACAATCAGCATCAGCGCTGGTTTGTCAACTCGTCTGTCAAACTGTGACTAAAAATATTCTTCTTTGCCAAAATACATCTGTAGGCCCGTGTGTTTGCACGTGTTACTGTCCTGCAAGTTAACAAATATTATTTGCACATCAGGGGCCGATCACAGTGAACGTGCTTTTCCGTTCCAAAAATGCGAGGCGCACCGCAGCACACTGCCTTTATGTTGACAACAGAGAAGAAGCACGGTGCTCTTTTATACGTCACTATAGGAAACGACTGAATCAGCTGGTCTATTGTGCGCGAGTGTTGCTGTCAATGTTGTTATAATTGTAATATACAGAATAACATTGTGGTATTCATGATTTGTAAAGTAATATGCCTACAGCTCTGGCTAACTTGAAACTGCGACCACAAGTTTCTCCTCCATCATTAAAAAAATATCCTGACAACACAAATACTGCAGGCACCTCAACAGAAACCCTGCTCTGCTTTCATTTGATTGAAGAATGAAAAAGACGCGACTGACGTAACGCACTATTCCGCTCAGGGTTGAGTTTTATTTCAACCGCGAGCACACAGTGCGCAACAGCATAACGTGAGGCGCGCAGGGTGCATAAGCAGCGCCAAAACAGTTAATAAACCATTAAAAAATGCCCTTCTCAACCAAAAAACGTGCTCGGTGATCGGCCCCTTACGCAGCCAAACTTTAAAAATATATAAAATAATATATTTTTATCGTTTAGCTAATACCATTAATCGGTTACAAACGCACCCTTTCGGTTAACGGTTAATCAGTTATTTTGAGCATCCCTACACACACACACACACACACACTCTAAAGACATCAGAGACTTATATTATCTTGTAAAAGGGGGAAGAATAGGTCACATTTAAATAAAATGCCTTATTTATGAAGATCATAAATATACGAAAGTAGTTATTATACACTCAGTTTAAGAGTATTGGCATTGATGTCTATTTCACCAAGGTCGCACTTTAAAATTTCTGGCCTCGCCCCTGATATATACAAGTGTGTGTGTGTGTGTGGTTCTTCCAGCCTGAAGCCAGATTGCTTTGAGTTTGCAAACTGATGCACTGTGCCAGTGACTCATTTCCCATAAGGCTTTGTTTACAGCATTTCCTGTAAATAACATTTATAGTGCACAGTCTGGTCAGGGAGTTGAATACTTTGGTGCTTTTATTTTTTTAGTGTGAACCAGAATATTATGGCATGAACCTGCGTGGAGCCCTTGGCAGTGGTCTAGTGTTTGTGTTAGTCCACTAGGTCTGCTGGAATGAGTGCTGGGGTGCATTAAAGGGATGCCACCACATGTTTCCTGTGATTGTGTGTCATGTGACAGGCTGAGGACAGTTAATTTAAGGCTATGATTGTCAAAACATGATCAAGGAGACAGATTTGCTGCTATGAATTTGATGCTATATTGTAGCTCAGTTCTTCTTATGCAGTTTCATAATATTCTACTAATTACATATGATATGTTGGTGATAAAGTACATCCAGGAGGTTGTTATCGCAGAATAAAGCCTGACAGGTTTATCAACAGCCTAACGCAAAGCGGAGCATTGTTGTATAAGACTGAAGGATACTTTATCCTGCTTATTACAATACGTTTTGACAATTAGAAGTTATATTCACAGACTTCTGCCACAAAACTCAGTTTAAACCCCTTATATAAGTGATTATTTGCATAACAGGCCCCCTTTAATAAATTAGTTTAAATGCACTGACATATATTGTCTATATTCACATAGAAATGGATAAAACTATTTTATTTTCAAAGCATGGTGTACTCATTTATGCGGAGTATATATTATTACTCATATCTTATTTACTTGTGTTCCTGTGATGCTGCTGAAAGCGTCCAAGAATCCATTTATATGAGTGTATGATGTAGTTAATGTAATTTAATTTCATTTAACTTAAGAGCTGCATGGATCTTCAGTATCGAGACATTATTGCCTGCAGATTCTTTGTCATTTTGATGTGCAGTAAGTCAGTGTTTCGGGGAGTTGGTGTCAGGTTACATGCACACACACACACACACACACACACACACACACACACACACACACAATACACGAGTCTACATTACAAGCCAATGCCATGACAAAACTACACATCTAGAGGAGTCTGAACAAATCTGCAGCACATTATGACGTTGCTTAAATAGCTAATTCTTTTGCGCCACTTTGTGGACTCGTGTGTGCTGGTCTAGAAAAGAGGTGTGTTAAGGAGCATTGTTGGCGTGTTGCTATTTTGAGGAACTGAAATAGACTGTGCTATAGACCAGCTGAAAGCAGATCTAAAGTCCGGCGCAGAGTGCGTTAGTTGTGCGTCTCGCTTACACATTGCTTAAAACACACAGGATGTTCAGCAACACACAAAGATCTTTACAGATGAAAACAATTAAAGGATTAAAATATTACAGAAATGATTATTCTCTACATCAATATAAACACCACTGCCTCCATGCCTTCACCTCGGGGGGCTTTTTCAGTTCATTCACAACAACTTGCTTTTGTATAATGTTATTATTATCATTAGTATTATTTATAATATACATATTTATATTTGTTTTAATAAAAACAAGCTTAGATTTGTCCACCTGTCAGGTTTTGGACCATATGGGGCATAGGTCCAATGTGTTTGGATATAACTCAGTTTTCTGACCACACTTCGTTAATATTGTTCATTTATTCCTTTGCTGGAGATAAGAACTGAATTTAGAAATAGATTTGACACAAATCTTTGTGCTTAACAAATGAAATTAGTCTAACGGATGTCTGTGCATACAACACCGTTTCCTTATCCACAAAAGAGAGAAGGAGAAAGTGAAAGTAAAGAGGCCGAGTGGAGGAGGCTCGTTCTTTATCCTCGCGCTGCAGATGCTCTGTTTCACTGTTCTCTCACTAGTAAAGCGTTCAGTTTTTACACTTACAAAGTCCGCCATGAAAATAGCAAATGCACCATGGAGCGACACAACTGACTCTTAAAGGGAATGAGAGACGAGACTCTGATTGGTTTATTCTCAAAACACACCCATAACTCATTAAGAGAATAAACACAACCCTGTTAGAGCATGCGCCGAGCCACAAAGCATATTTTTTCCGCCCTTAAAATAGCAAAACTGGAGTTGGACACGCTCTTAATGACTTTGCGCCCTGCACTTTAGACTTTGCGCCTAGATCATATGAATAGAGCCCCATATGTTTTGCTTGTCTAGAAAATGCTTCTTGATTTAAGAATGTTTAGATATTTAGACCAGAAACAAGTCAAAAGACATTTTTGCAGTGTACTGCTATATTACAGCAGAGTTTATAAACTAATTATAAAAGAAAAAGGTTAGTAAATCTTTACAGAAAGTGATTATTTTTCCATTCTGGACACAAATGCATGTGTGTGTGCACTGTAAAAAATTCTATGATCAATTAGTCCTAACAGCATATGTTTTTAGATCATTGTAACTTACAATGATCTAAGTTAATCATGTTCTAACTTAATTTTTTAAGTTACACAAGCTGTTTTAAGTCAGTTTAACATATTGTAAGTTCAGTGGACTCATAAATATGATTCAGCTCAAAAATTTAAGGCAACCAGATTTTTTTTTTACAGTGTGTGGGTGTTTCTTAAAATAAAGGTCAATGTTGAGCTAATATGAAGGCTAAGACTTATTTAACTATTACTTTAAACTGTAACATTTTGTTTTTCATATATATATATATATATAGCAAAGTGAGATATTTTAGCATGTATGTGTGTTTGATATTCACACACAGTTTATTTGTTGTTTTCAGGAATGGAGACGTTTCACCATCAGACCTGAAGGGTGAGTTCATGTGTTCACTTCTGATTCATTTGATTTACATTGTAAAGCCTGAAAACTGTATGATTAGGAGACAAAGTGCATGTGTTTTAGTATTAGGGTTATAAACCTTATCAGGAAAAACTGTGGTGTGCTTTCATAAGAACCACTGGTCTACACTTTACAGGGCTCAAAATTTACTTTTTTACTTGGTAGCACCGGTGCTCCCAACTTCAAAAATTTAGGTGCACCAGAAAAAATTTAGGAGCACCCATGAATGAGCACCACTGCAAATTGTATATTAAGGGATTTATTATATTTGAAAACATCATCAATCAGGACTAACAAAAACCAGAAACAACTATCTAACTAATGCTGTGATGACTTATTGATATCTGTGCAATAATTCCAAAATGAATGTTTAGTAATTATAAAATATTATTAATCATGATGATGATGTCAATAATACTTGCAATGAATAACATTTGTCATTATCATGCTGCCCTGAATGTGCTTGAATGTGAGTTATGTACTGTAAAAGGTCCTGCTGTTACTTTATGAAAAATACATTTATGGTTTGCATCAAACTAAAATGAAGCATTGCAGTAAGTAATATTTATTTTGCACTATTGTTTTTATATGCATGTCAATTTAATAAATAATATTTCTGCTACAAAATAAACGTAAGATTATAATAAATCATTCAATCCAATGCTGAAAGCTGCAAATCAGTAAATAGAAAAATAATATACATCTCAAGAAAGAATGGACCAAAGAAAGTAAGAAAAGTCTCACTTCTGCCACTCTTTAAAGTTTTGGTCTCGTTATGCTGTAATTTTAATTTTTCTCTGTTTGTGGAAAAGCAGGCGAGTCAGCCGACCCAATATAAGAGCAGGCAGAGCAGGATTTTCGTGATGACCACCGGCGCAAATACCGTTCTTTGCTATGAGCCGCAGATTCAGTTTTAACTCAGTAAAGGCGAGCTTCTTTGGCGATGATGTGTACAGTGTTGGATTTTACATTTAGTGGACATTTGCGCTGAAGACGCAGTGAATGCAACACATCGAGATTCGGGCACCTTCTCCGAAAACAATCGATTGATCTCGCCTGGCGCCCTTAAAAGCTCCCTGTTTTCTGACAACGGAAAGCCTTGAGTGATTGACAGCTAATATGAACCAATATAGTTGCAGGGAAATCCGATTCAAATCAAATCAAATCAAATCACTTTTATTGTCACATCATCAGCAGCACGTGTGCTATGATGAGTGAAAAGCTTAGGTGCTGGCTCCAGACAGTGAAAAATACAGATAGTGCAAATACAACAACAGTGCAAAATACAGACAGTGCAAAATACAACAACAGAGCAAAATACAGATAGTGCAAATACAACAACAGAGCAAAATACAGACAGTGCAAATACAGCGACAGTGTAAAATACAGACAGTGCAAATACAGACAGTGCAAAATACAACAACATACTCACAAAAAAGAAACAAAACAGTGTAAATTTGGCAATGTGACAGTGATGCGTACAATGGATAGGTGTACACATAGTTGTAGGCAGTATTGTTTAAGTATAGATTGGTTAAAGTGCAGTGCATGCTACATCTTTATGGTGTGCAGTGTGGGGTATGGGAGAGTTTGTGTGGGGTGTGTTAAGTGTTCATCAGCCTGATAGTCTGAGGGAAGAAACTTTCCTTCAGTCGGCTGGTGCGTGACCGAATGCTGCGGAACCGTCTGCCTGAGGGTAGCAGAGAGAAAAGTCTATGGCTTGGGTGGCTGGAGTCGCTGATGATTCTCTTGGCTTTTCTCATGCACCTCCTGGTGTAGATGTCCTGGAGGGAGGGAAGCTCACCTCCTACTACACGTCCAGCAGTTCGCACAATCCTATGTAGATCTTTGCGATTGCTGCTGGTGCTGTTCCCGTACCAGGTGGTGATGCAGCCAGTGAGGATGCTCTCCACAGTGCAGGTGTAGAACGAGCGGAGGATGTGGGGGCTCATTCCAAACCTCCTGAGGCGCCTGAGGAAGAAGAGGCGTTGTTGTGCCTTCCTTAACACTGCGTCTGTGTGAGCAGTCCATGTCAGATCCTCAGCGATGTGTACTCCAAGAAACTTGAAAGTGCTGACTCTCTCCACTGGTGTCCCGTTGATGGTGATGGGAGTGTGTTCATTCTTCTCTCTCCTGAAATCCACCACCAGCTCCTTGGTTTTGCTGATGTTAAGTGAGAGGTGGTTTTCCTGACACCACTGCGTCAGAGTGTGCACCTCCTCTCTGTAGGCCGTCTCATCATTATCTGTGATTAGTCCCACCACCGTTGTGTCATCAGCAAATTTAACGATGACGTTGGAGCTGTGTTTGGATGTACAGTCATGTGTGTACAGGGAGTACAGGAGTGGGCTGAGAACACAGCCCTGTGGAGCACCAGTGTTGAGGATCAGTGTGGATGAGGTGATGTTGTTCATTCTGACCACCTGGCGTCTGCTTGACAGGAAGTCCAGGATCCAGTTGCACAGAGAGCTGTGTAGGCCCAGAGCCTGGAGCTTTATCACCAGCTTGGCAGGCACTATGGTGTTGAATGCTGAGCTGTAGTCCACAAACAGCATTCTCACATATGTGTTTTTGTTTTCCAGATGAGACAGAGCAGTGTGCAAGGTGAAAGCAATTGCATCATCAGTGGAGCGGTTGTTTCTGTATGCAAATTGCAGAGGGTCAGTGTTAGCGGGCAGTACAGAGCAGATGTGATTTTTAATCAGCTTCTCAAAGCACTTGCTGAAGATTCAGCACGTTTTTAGAAAAAATCAAAACAAGTCGCACTACAACCATTATATGCAGTCGCACAAATGCTCCCAAATATATTATGAGGTCACATAGATTAAATTTCGGGCGCATATGCCACCAAAATGGTCGCAATTTCGAGCCCTGCTTTAGGGCTGCAAGATATTGTGATATAAAATTTTTTCTATGATTAATATTTGCAATATGTACACAGTTTCAGCATATTGTTTGAATAGAAATAAAGCAAAACGTAAATTAAAGTACCACTGCATTCGAGTACAGAAATTAAATCAAATAATGATTTTTACTTGAGATATTATTAACTTGCAGAACACTATTTTATAGGGGTGTCAATATTAATTGTTTCTTTAGTGCACTGCGATGCAGACGCAGACAATTTGGTATTGGTTCAGTGATAATCATAACCGGTTATTGTGTACTGACGTCATTTATCTCATATACGCTATATTACATAGCTGTGTAGCTTACTATGGTGAGGGAGGCAAGCTCGAGTATTTAAAACGTCCAACTACTTAAAAACGCAGAAACGGTGCACAATTTACTGCATGTGTGCTTACTAGACAGTCTTTTACTGACACTTACAGCAGAAACCCCTATTTCACTGTTCTGGACTAACTGAAAGTAAAGGAGTTTCCTCTCGGCTGTTACAGCGATACTTCTGAATACAGACACGAGCGTTTCTGCAAAGCGAGTTTTCTCCTCCGCGTCTATCATGGATCAGCTGTGATCACCGCTGCTGTTTATCAGTGTCACTCATCGGTGAACATCGTTAAAGCCAATCGCAGCCCTTTCTGTTGGGCATGTGACCAGTCATAGGGGTGAAAGAACTCGCTAGACAGGGCTCAGGAAGCAAGCTGGATATTTACATTTGTTTATTTGCTATAAATGCTCATGTTGTTCTGTGCATGTACTTTAGTTTTTAAAGGTACAGTTTATATATCTGACTTTGTAGTAAAGGACAAAATTGTATTAAAAATAGTATATCAATATAAATATATTTATACAATTCAATACAAGAATAATCTAAAACATTGTATATAAATGTATGGAAAGCATCGTAATGATGCACCATTATGGCATGATAATCGTAACCGAACCGTGAAACCAGTGTAGGTTCATACCTCTACTATTTTACCAGCAATTAAAAAAAATAACTATTTATGTAATGATCATACTAAAATAAAGACGTTATAGATATTTTTCTGAGCCACACTGTAGAGCTGCATGATTCTGGCTAAAATGAGAATCGCAATTTTTTTGCTTTAAATCAAGATCACAATTTTCTCAGGATTCTGTAGATGAAAAATAAAGGTTAATATGAGTGGGTTATTATTATTGTTATTTCTCAAACATATGGTAAAACAACTATAATAATAATAATATTATGTGCAGCTCTACTGTTGGTTAAAATGCTAAATTTTGAGTAGACTTTGAATGATGGACTTGAACAGACTTTAAATACGTCCTGGTCATTAATGCACAGTAAAGTGAAGACATCAGCATACAACTATTTATAAATCTGATGTTGAATTATTATGTTTGAGACATATACTAATAATAATAACATTATTAGACCATTTATTCACTGGTAAAATCAGACATGTGTCATTATCAGATCCCCTCTTACATTATATTCAACATCATATAGGCTACAGTAGTTATACTGACACTGTTAAACAGTTATTTTATGCACAACTTTCTGTGTTCACTATGAGAGAAAAACTTATTAAATGCCTGTCGTAATCATAACTGTAAAATGTGATATGATTATTTAAATGATAAGCATGCTTTCGGTTTTCGTTTTCACTGCTAAGTGCTGTTGTTCATACTTTCCTCCCAAACGATCACGCTGTGCCACAAACTGAATGTTATTTACAACTTTATTACCTGTTATTTACAGCCAATGCAAGTTCTGTCTACTAAACTAGACGCGCGCGCATCTATCATTAGTAGGGTGCCTCTCTGTGGTAACAGCTCACGGTCAGCAGCTCATGTCACGTGTGATTTCGTGGCCGCGAATACATCATTCAGACAAAAATGACATTTTTGGGTGAACTATAACTTATAAATACAGTATGTGACCCTTTCAACATCATTTGGAGGTGTCCATGTCACTGATCAACGCATGTAGCCACAGCCATATCACCCTGCAGCCCAAGACCGGTTATTCACTGAAGCTAAGCAGGGCTGAGCCTGGTCAGTACCTGGATGGGCGACCACATGGGAAAAACTAGGTTGCTGTTGGAAGTGGTGTTAGAGAGGCCAGCAGGGGGCGCTCAATCTGTGGTCTGTGTGAGTCCTAATGCAAGTGAAGGGGACACTACACTGTCAGTGTGCGCCGTCTTTCGGATGAGACGTTAAACTGAGGTCCTGACTCTCTGTGGTCATTAAAAAAGTCCCATGGCACTTCTCGTAAAGAGTAGGGGTGTAACCCTGGTGTCCTGGCTAAAGTCCCTTAATCGGCTCTTCCCATCATGGCCTCCTAATCATCCCCATCCATCGAATTGGCTCTATCACTGTCTCTTCACTCCACCAATAGCTGGTGTGTGGTGAGCCCACTGGCGCAGTTGTCCTGTGGCTGCTGTCGCATCATCCAAGTGGATGCTACAAACTAGTGGTGGTGTGAAGAGACTCCCCTCATGATTGTGAAGTGCTTTGGGTGTATGGCCATACACAATAAATGCGCTATATAAATACACATTACATTACATTACATGTAAAACAATGAGAAGACTTGTGCAGCCGCCTTTGCTTCTCTCCTGAACTTGAAAATATGATTGGCAGAATTGTAGAAATGCTGGATTAAGATCGTCTAGGGGGTCGAATCGAGATAGCAATTTTTTTTGATTAATCGTGCAGCTCTACTACACAGTGAAAAATATCCTTAAACTAGCAGTATTTTGTGATTCATGTTGTCCCCCCCCCCCCCCCGTTTATTTCTGCTTTTGAATTGCATTATAGGATCTTGATCTTTCTTCTAACAACTTTTAACCTTGAAAAGGTTTGAAAAAGTGACTTTTATAAACATGTTTAATAGTGTGCAGTGCTATATTGTCTGTGTTGGTGTTGTATATTACTCTACAAACACTTTGTAATAAACTGCAGCACATTTTCTGTTTTTTTTACACACTATATATTATCCCTGATACATTATATTATTTCAAACCACTAAAATGTCAATAAAAGTCACTTTGTTAAACTGTAGAGTTGAATTTTAGACATCAGAAGTGGACAGAGCAGAGATCAACATCCCATAACGCAATTCACAACTGCAAATAAACACAAAACACACACAATACTGAAACTGTTCATTAACAGATATGTTTTACAGGGTAATTCAATTTCTTTTTATTTTTCTGTGAGCTGTCCTTTTAAGATTAGGTTGTATTTGTTTGGTTTTATCGATCCGAAGCGTACTCTGTGATTGTTAAACCGGTTCTGCACAACAGGCCTCAGGCCACTGATTCTGGATTTAGTCTCAGCGTGTTTTTCTTCCATGAGTTACAGGATTTTACAATACAGTTATCTTTTCTTGCTCTGCAAAAAATGTTTTTTTTTACTTTTTTTGTAAACTTTTTTCTTACTTTTCTTGAGTTTTTGTCATGTTTCTACTCCAAATATCTAAAAATTCTTAAACCAAGACGTAAAGAATATAGTCTTGTTTTCAGAAATAATGAGTCAAAATGAAGCGTTTTGACATAAAACACTCAAAATAATCTATCAATACAGTAAGCAGAATAATATTATCTTTCATTTTGTCATAGTTTTGTTTTGCTTACCCCTTTGCCAGATTATTTAGCTTGTTTTACACAAAAACTCACTTCGTTTTGACTCGTTACTTCTTAAAACAAAACAATATTTCTTGCTTGTCTGGACAATGCTTCTTGATTGAATCATTTTTAGATATTTGGACTAGAAGCAAGACAGCATATGCCATTCAGCAATGCTATATAAACATTGCAACATAATGCTGAGCCAAAAAACTGAATGTAAATGGCTGCAAGTGCTTTAAATGGCACATGTGGAGTTGAGGTTTACAAGCAACCTTCTTTACAAGTCAAAGTGCTGAAAGAAACATAAGAGTCAGAAAAAAAGAGACGGAAGTGTGAGGAGGCTATCAAAACAAGACAAAACACACTGGACAATAAAACCTAGAAGGGATACAGCTGTGAAATATTTATATTATTTATTAATTTACTCATTAAATTGCATCTTATTAATGTCTCCCCCTAACCCAACCCTAATCCCAACCCTCACCTTAATGTAAAAAAGCAATCATACCAATATTTCTTTATCTTATTTATCAAATTACCATTTAAATTGTATTTTATTAAGGCCTACTCATAGCCCAACCCTAATCCTAACCCTCACCATAATGTAAAACAGTAATTATACCAATAATTCTTTATATTATTTAATATAATTACCCTTTAAATTGTATTTTATTAAGGCCTACCCTCAGCCCAACCCTAAACCCAGCCAGCACAGTAATGTAAAAATATTAAGTATCACAAAAATTATGCTATATAGACATATCTGCAGCTGTATCCCATCTAGACTTTACCAATCACTACAGCAGGAAACGGGAAGTAAGAGTTCAAAACAAAACAACAGAAACAGCGCCCTCAAGTGGCCACTAAGAGGACCACAATACTTACTTGTAGCCAGCATGAAATAATGCAGTACTTTGCTTATTTTTATTTGTATGTAGTAGAGCTTGTTACAGACAGTACAACTGTGCACTTCATTCATTTGTAAGAAATTAATCTGCCCTCATAAACTAATCAAATACTATAAAAAAGGACTTAACTCCTGATTCATGGTGACTTAAAGGTAAAATTATCCTGCAAATTGTATATTCTTTTCCATCCATCCATCCATCCATCCATCCATCCATCCATCCATCCATCC
>CAIGQZ010001199.1:1740460-1752235 GCA_903798205.1 Danio tinwini | reverse complement strand
ATATTAACTCTTTATTTCAAGATATTAACTCAATATTTTAAGATATTAACTCTTTCTCAATCTACTATCTCAGTATTTCAAGATATTAATTTTTTTTTCAAGATATTATCTCAGTATTTCAAGATATTAACTCTTTTTTTCAAGATATTATCTCAGTATTTCAAGATATTAACTCTTTTTTTCAAGATATTATCTCAGTATTTCAAGATATTAACTCTGCATTTCGAGATATTAACTCATTGTTTCAAGATATTAATGAATACCTTAAAATATTTCAAAATATTAATTCAATGTTTCAATATATTAACCTAAAATTTAAGCTATTAACTCAATATTTCAAGATATTAACTCTTTATTTCAAGATAATTATTGTCCAGTGAAGTGCTTTGAAATGTGCATTTTTTATTCAGTATTTGATGTAAACTAATGAAGCATTACTATGTTTTAGAGTTTGCTTTATGCTTTTAGTTGAATACCAGTACAATATCTAGAAAATATTATTTATTATACTTTTCAACATGGCAAAGAATAGAAATTAGTTATTAAATCTATTATGGTTAAAATGTGTTGAGAAGAATCTTCTCTCTGATAAACAGCACTTGAGAAATATTTGATTATAATTTCACAAGAGAGAACATTTTCTTAATAATATAAACAAATAAAAATGAATAAAGCTGTTTTTGTTTTAGAAAATGCATATTAATATTTTATGAAATAGGTTTGTTTCTTATAATTGCTCTTTGTAATTGGCTTTTTTTTTTACATTCAGAGCCTGTTCATCCTGAACATTCATTCATTCATTTATTCATTCATTCATTTTCCTTCTGCTTAGTCCCTTATTTATCAGGGACATTTATCACAGCAGAATGAACCACCAACTATTGAACATGCAAACTCCACACAGAAATGCCAACTGACCCAGCCGGGACTCGAACCAGCGACCTTCTTGCTGTGAGACCACAGTGCTAACCACTGAGCCAACGTGCCGCCCCATTCAGATTCTGCTTTATTTGTTATTATTGGTGGGAAAGCTTATGCTGGAATAGTTGGCGGTTCATTCCGATGTGGTGATCCCTGATAAATAAGAGACTAAGCTGAAGGAGAATGAATGAATGAAAATCTTAATAAAGTTATGTGCAAAAACAAAGGAAAGACACAAGGAGAACGTACTGAGCTAAGTTCTTCAAACGCAATCTAACTCGAAACCCCCCAGCAGATATGCTGTCACAGGTTTCACAACAGGATTCTCAGTTTCGCTGGGTTTAAGTGCTCCATGACAGTGTGGGAAACCAGTTTATTTTGGGCCATTTTCTCTTCTTTTCTCTCTCCTCTCCTCCCTCATGTTTTCCTACCATCTTCATTTTTCTCTCAGCAGATAAAGACAACGAGGTGAACTTCAGCGTTCTGCATGTGAAGAACAGTCGGGGTCTGATCGAGCCATCCAGCGATCACTCCGGGAGTCACGTGAAGTGGACGGTGTCGTCTCTGTCCCCCGTGGGTCCCGTCGTCCAGACCTCCAGATCTGCAGAGCATCATGGGGTGGTGCAGGTCTTCAGAGAGCTGGGTCTGGAGAGCTCCTCCTTCTCCTTCAGAGTTTACCTGGCCAGAAACATCTGCTCTGACATCAAGGTGAGGGGGAGACACACTGAGGATTGGAAGGGTTACTGTTCTGCTCTTTTTTACAAGACGTAAAAAAAGTCTTTGTGTCTCCAGAGTGTGTTTGTGAAGTTTCAGCTCAAAATACACTGAATCAGATCATTTATTACACCCAAGATGGCAACTCATTCTTTCAAGATATTACTCCTTATTTCCCAAGATGGTAACTCAATACTTCAAGATATTAACTCAATATTTCAAGATATTATCTTGTTATTTCAAGATATTAACTCGTTCTTTAATACATTAACTACTTATTTTAAGATATTAACAAATATCTTGATATATTTCAAGAAATTAACTCAATATTTCAAGTTATTAAGTCATTTTTTAAGATATTAACTCATTATCTCAGGATATTAACTCAATATTTTTAAGATAATAACTCATACTTTCAAGATATTACCTTATTTCAAGATGTCAACTCAATATTTCAAGACTTAAAAGTTGCAGTATGTAAGTTTGACACCCAGTGGTTGAACTAGGTATTGCACCCCTGGATCAAAACACACGCAAGCACAGGTTGCCAGATTGAGGACAGAAGTGAGTGATTTAAATCATGTTGTAAATAAAAGCAAAGGCACGCGATAGAGGGAATATTTTCATATATACACCTGAAATTGATATATTAGAAACGGCTTCTGTTTCTCACAGCTGAACAACAGAAAACTGACAATGATCAGCTCAGGTACACCTCATGCGCTTTATTCAGTGTTAAATGCTAACAATGTGAGTTTGAATGTCATCTTACAGGACATTTATTGCCATATACTGAAAGCAGCAGCAGATAGTTCACCTCAGATCTGGAGAATAAAATAAACCGTTTGAAATTGAACTTTAGAGCTGTGACTCAGTGCAAACCAACACATATTAGCAATTCAGTATCTACATTTAATGTTAAAGAGGTTTAATATGTATTAATTAGATTATAAACCTTACCATTTCGCTGGAGTGCAGTGAGTGCATATTCTGTGCTTCTGATTGGCTGTACTTAAATTTCTGTTATGCTTCATCTGGTGCAAACAGCCAAACTGCTCATCACTGCGTATCTCGTCATGAAGCGTGTTTTTAGGACATGGGGTTACATTGTAACCTGCTCACCTAATGTTTACACTCGTAATATTTATATTATTTGCTAATTAATAACCTCATGTGGAACTCTGAATCTGTGTCTCATTTTGACGTCTGATACTGTCCACCGGAGGTCACATTTTGGTCACGGACGCATACTTTTGAGAGCCTCCCTGAATGAATGAATGAAATACGCTGTTTTCCACCAAGGCAACCCGGAGTGTTGAATTATAATTGGCTAAACTGGCATTGTGCAGGTTAAAAAACAAAACAAAGACACGTTTCTGCACGGAAGACACATTTTCAAAGCAGAATATCTGACTTCAGTATCGTTTTTCAGATAAACATAAATGTTCACTTAGCATGTTTCTAAAATATCTGCACATATATTATGGTATTTTTATGATTTAGAAGGCATTATTTCAAGATATTAACTCCTTATTTCTGCATATTAACTAATATCTTGAAATATAGCTAAACATATTAGCTTAATATTTCAAGATATTTACTCATACTTTCAAGATATTACGTTGTTATTTCAAGATGTCAACTCAGTATTTCGAGACTTAAGGGCATTATTTCAAGATATTAACTCGTTCTTTCCAGATGTTAACTTCTTATTTCAAGATATTAACAAATATCTTAAAATATTTAAAGAAATTAACTCAGTATTTCAAGATATCAACTCATTCTTTCAAGATATTAACTAGTTATTTCAAGATATTAACTCATTCTTTCAGGATATTAACTTAATATTTTAAGACATTAACTCCTTATTTCAGGATATTTACTCATCCTTTTAAGATTTTAACTCAATATTTCAAAATATCAACTCTTTCTTTCAAGATATAAATTTTTTTCAAGATATTAACTCAATATTTCAAGATGTTTACTCCTTCTTTCAAGTTATAACCTTGTTATTTAAAGATATTAACTCTTTTTTCAAGATATTAACTCCTTATTTATAGTATAATATGCTTATTTTAGGGTAATAACAAATATCTTGAAATACTTAAAGATATTTACTCATTCTTTCAAGATATTAACTTCTTCTTTCAAGTTATTTACTCTTTTCCAGGACATTAACTCATTATTTCAAGATGTTAACTTGATGTGTCCAGTTCAAGATGTTAGAATGTGTCTTTGAAATTTCAGCTCAAAATACACATCAGATCACATTTATTATACCCTAATAAAAATGTCAATTTTTGGATCAGAGAGAATTTCAGCTGCCTGAATTTTGGCATCTGTGCCTTTAAATGCAAATGAGCTGGTTATCCCCGCCCACACATAGTAGTTTCTCCACGCCCACTCTTATGACATTTCACTTCAGAGATGGATAATCAGGGTCAGATTTCAGATAAACACAGCAAAAAAAATGACAGAAAGCAGCTCAGACATGATGAGGCAGAGAGCCACAGTCACAAACACCACAGTAAGGCTAAACCAGGAAGGTATCTGGTGTATTTGCTGTGGAGTTTATTCAGCCTTTCTGCAACAATGAATGAGCCACACACGTTAACACGTTTTTGCTGATCTAATCGCAGCGAATGTGACAGGATGTCCACCAAACGAGTTAATATGCTGCTTAATATGACACTCCTGTTGTGTGATTGAGGCATCCTTGTTTATAGTTGTGATCACTGTGCAGATGTGCTGATTCCAGCGGATATAGATTATGTACCTTAAAAAGTAAAGTTCGAAATGCCATAAAAACACAAAGTGCTGCTTTTTGAGGTGCAGCTGATCACAGAGAGTTGAACAGATCTTTTAATCCCAGTTTCTTTGCAAATCCTGTCTTGTGGACATGATTAAATGCGTTTATAAGGAGACATGTTAATATGTGCCTTTCAATCTATATCGATCGGTGGGGAAAGCCACACTGCTACATCACATTGTGGTCGGTCTCAAAATCACTGGGATTTAGATTCAAACTTAATGACAGGAACTTAAGAAAGAGACTTGTTGTGTTTCCATCACTCCAATATGACTGTGGACACACTATAGCTGCACACAGTTCTGTCCAAACAGTAGATTTTGCATGATAGGAGCTCTTTATTGGCAGCACAATGTCTTCTGCTTTCACAGAAGCATGACTGGGTAACCTGCTGATGTGTGTGTTCAGCAGACTCTGCTATAGTTAGATGAGCTGTCAGACTGTGCTGTGCTGCAAGTGGGCGTGATGACATCATCAGCGTGACATTACAGCGGTTTCAGTTCTGCGTCTCTGCCCGTCTGTGGTGAGGGTTTCGCCTGTTTCACACATCTCCGTCTGCAGTGTGTGTGCGGAGACAGGAATTGGTCGTTGTGGTTTTTTTCACACATGGCATGACGTGTTTTTGTCAAATAATTCAGATTTAAATACATGTAACCACTGCACTAACTGCACTTCATAAACAAACAGGTAACTAATTCCCCTGCATTGTCTTGGTGCACATCTTTGCACATCTCTCTCTTTCGTTCACATCTTTGTGCAAGACAAGTGTTGTGATCACATGTGGTGTTGTCTCTGCTTTTTCTGCGGGGTTTTCTCTATTGGAGGTTACTGCTGAATGCACTACATTTCCCAGAACTCCCTGCGCTAATCAACTCCTACAGCCGCTGACAATAATCCGAACACTCACACACAGACACAACTGCTGCTCATTTACACTGATTACAAGGACTACAAACACACCTTACCTTCATTCACACATATCCGAGTCTTGTTTCTATCACGAACATCACAAAACAGTTTTAGTTTATTGATGACAATCTGCATTAGTGTAATGTTATTATTATTAGCAGTATTACTTATTATTTGCAGATTTATATCTGTTTTAATATAAACTAGTTTAGATTTGTCCACCTGTGGGGTTTTGGAGACGTCTGCATCACCATATGGGGCATAAGAACAGGACGTGTGTTTGGATATAACTCAGTTGTTTGAGCACACTTCATTATTATTGTTCATTTATTCCTGGAGATTAGAACTGAATTCAGAAACAGTGTTGAAGCAAATCTTTGTGCTTAACAAAGGAAATGAAATATGTGGGCTAATGGATGTGTTCAGTGGAGTAAGTTTCCTAAAACTTCATTCATTTTCATTCGGCTTAGTCCCTTTATTAATCAGGGGTTGCCACAGTGGAATGATCCGCCTACTAATCCAGCATATGTTTTACACTGCGTATGCTTTTCCAGCTGCAACCCAATACTGGGAAACTCCTATACACACTCATTCACACACACACTCATACACTACGGCCAATTTAGTTCATCAATTCCCCTATAGCGCATGTGTTTGAACTGTGGGGGAAACCGGAGCACCCGGAGGAAACCCACGCCAACACGGGGAGAACATGCAAACTCCACACAGAAACGGCAACTGACCCAGCCAGGACTGTTTGTTTGTTTGTTATTTGTAAAGGAACGTTGCACCATTTATTCATAAAAAATGATGCATTTTGCTGCTTTTTAGCACTAATTGTTTTTTATATTAGTGCTGGGAAAGGATGAATCGCGATTAGTCACATCTAAAATAAAAGTTTGTTTTGACATAACACAGTGCATCTGGAAAGTATTGATAGCGCTTCACTTTTTCCACATTTGTTTTTGTTACAGCCTTATTCCAAAATGGATTAAACTCATTTATTTCCTCAACATTCTACACACAATCCCCCATAATGACAATGTGAAAAAAGAGTTTTTGAAATTGTTGCAAATTTATTAAAAATAAAACACCTAAAAGATCACATGTACATCAGTATTCACAGCCTTTAGAGAGAAGCTTTAAATTGAGCTCAGGTTCATTCTGTTTCCACTGATCATGCTTGAGATGTTTTAGCAGCTTCATTAGAGTTCACCTGTGGTCAATTTAGCTGATTGAACATGATCTGAAAAGTCATGCACCTGTCTATAAAAGGGCCCAGGGTTGACAGTGCATGTGAACCAAGCATGAAGACAAAGGAATTGTCTGTAGACCTCTGAGACAGGATTGTCTCCAGGTACAAGGCTGGGGAAAATTACAGAAATATTTCTGCTGCTCTGAAAGTTCCAATGAGCACAGCGGCCTCCATCATCCATAAGTGGAAGATGGAGAACCACCAGGACTCTTCCTAGAGCTGGCCGGCCATCTAAACTGAGTGATCGAGGGAGAAGAGCCTTAGTCAGGGAGGTGATCAATAACCTGAGGGTCACTCTGTCTGAGCTCCAGCGTTCTCCTGTAGAGAGAGGAGAACCTTACAGAAAGACAACCATCTGTGCAGCAATCCACCAATCAGGCCTGTATGGTAGAGTGGCCAGACTGAAGACACTTCCCGCCTGGAGTTTGCCAAAAGGCATCTGAAGGACTCTCAGACCATCATAAACTAAACTCTCTGGTCTGATGAGACTAAAGTTAAACTTGGAGTGAACGCCAGGCGTTACATTTGGAGAAAACCAGGCAGCGCTCATCCCCAGGCTAAGAGCATCCCTAGAGTAAAGCATGGTGGTGGCAGCATCATGCTGTGGGGATGTTTTTCAGCAGCAGGAACTGGAAGACTAGTCAGGATAGAGGGAAAGATGAATGCAGCAATGTACAGAGACATCCTGAATGAAGACCTGCTTCAGAGTGCTCTTGACCTCAGACTGGGGTGATCAGTCATTGTCCTGCTGGAAGATGACCCAAAGCACACCCCCAAAATATCAATGGAGTGGCTTCACAACAACTCGGTGAATGTCCTTGAGTGGCCTAGCCAGAGCCCTGACTAAATCCTATTAAATGTCTCTGGAGAGATCTGAAAATGGCTGTACACCGTAGCTTACCATCCAGCCTGATAGAGCTTGAGAGGTACTACAAAGAGGAATGACCAAAAATTTCCAAAGACAGGTGTGCCGAGCTTGTGGCATCATATTTAAAAAGACTTGAGGCTGTAATCGCTGCCAAAGGAGCATCAACAAAATATTGAGCAAAGGCTGTGAATACTGATGTACATGTGATCTTTTAGGTGTTTTATTTTTTAATAAATGTGCAACAATGTCAAAAACTCTTTTTCACAATGTCATTATGGGGGATTGTGTGTAGAATGTTGAGGAAATAAATGAATTTAATCCATTTTGGAATAAGGCTGTAATATAAACAAATGTGGAAAAAGTCAAGCGCTATCAATACTTTCTGCATGCACTGTATTTATTATGCATTTGTAACACACACATACATAAGTCCCTCCTGTAAAATTTTTATTCTTTTATAATTCTTCAACACATTTCTAATGATAAAAGTTTTGGTAACTCATTTCTAATAACTGATTTCTTTTCTCTTTGCCATGTTGACAGCACATAATATTAGACTAGATATTTTTCAAGACACTAGTATTCAGCCTAAAGTGACATTTAAAGGCTTAACTAGGTTAATTAGGTTAAAGTTAGGGTAATTAGGCAATTGTTTCCAGAAGTCATTCAGCTCTGTAAACCCCACCATTTCATTACATTGTGGCAGAAAGAAAATTTGTACATCAGAAATTACAGAAGCTGAGTCAAAAAGCCAAATGTTTCTGGTCAGGTACTCACCAGCGTGACACAGGCAGAAACTTTTAAATGGGGCAAACATTTGTAAAAGGAGAAAAAAAACAAATTGCGCTCGCTAAATGTCATAATTAAAACTTGACAGCGGTTTTGTGGGCTGCTTGTCTTTGTTTTCGGCTGCGGGTTTTCTCATCACATTCACACGTGAAAAGACTTCCTGTGGTTTCCACACGCAGTTTCAGCATAAGCAGCGTAATCCACGCAGTCTCAGAGGATATTTCAGTTTCACTCAGTCAGAAAACTCTGAACGTTTCTCAGGCTCAGTCATCGTGCATAGTACTTACCCCTGTGAATCCAGAATCTCATCACGCACACACTGTATGAGTCTCAGATCAACAATGAGTAAACACTTGCTTTTTCATGAAAAGCTGCTTTTACTAATATCTTGGACTGATCTGATCATGAAGAAACTCTAGTTTTGCTAACATAAAATTCATACACTGTAAAAATATCTGTAAGTTAGCAATAAAAAATTTCCCATTTATTTCTGCTTTTGAATTGCATTATGGGATCTTGATCTTTCTTTAAACACCATTTAACTATAAAAAGTGACTTCTGAGCATGTGTAGTAGTTTGCAGTGCTATATTGTCAGTGTTGGTGTTGTATATTATGCTACAAACACCTATAATAATTTATTAACCTGTAATAAACTGCAGCAAACTTTCCCTTATTTTACACAATATATATTATTTCTGATATATTAATACAAACCACTAAAATGTCAATAAAAATCACTTTGTTAAACTGTAGAGTTGAGTTTTCAACATCAAAAGTGGACAGAGCAGAGACTAACATCCCATAATGCAATTCACCACCACAAATAAACACTTGTGAATCATTAAATACTAATAATGTTCATTAACAGATATTTTACAGAGTATATAATTCACAATAATATCAGTAACATCTTAGTTATAAAGTACACTGTTAGCTTAGCTTAGCATAAATCATTGAATCAGATTAGACCATTAGCATCACACTCATAAATGTCAAAAAGAGTTAATTTTCTTATTTAAAGCTTGACACTTCTGTAGGTACATTGTTTACTAAGACCAATGAAAAATTAAAAGTTGGTATTTTCTAGGCCGATATGGCTAGGAACTACATTCAGGCAAAATAAACAAGATACTTTGCTGCAGTATCATGGCTGCGGTCGGAGCAATGATAATATGCAGAGCCGGAAAATAGTCAATTTATTCTTTTCTGTAGTTCTTAGTTCATGATGTAATTACAGAAAAGTAAAGCTTCAAATAGGAAAGTTATTAAAACTCTTTTCCACAAATTTTGTTAGTGAGATGCTAATGGTCTAATCTGATTCAATGATTTATGCTAAGCTAAGCTAAAAGTGCTGTTGTCACAACCGGAGATCAGCTGAATGGATTCAATAATTGTCAAACTCCACAGTTTAACTTTAGGGTAGCTGTAAGATGAGCGTATCCCTCCCCCCCACCCCTCAAAAAGTGTTTCTTTAAATCTATTTAGCTTGCTATTTAGCTTTGGCCAATGTAAAAATAAGCAATACTTGCCAAAAATCATTTTTCTTAATTTCCTGTTTTTTTATTGCTGATGCATGTTTTTGCAGGACATCAGGAAGGCCGTTCGAAGGGCAAACAACTGTAAGAACAATAAAAAATACATACTAGTTGACAAACCACCAACATGCATGCTGGAGGAGAACAGAAAGTACCGTCTGATCAGCGAACCCGTGGGTCACATCACACCAGAGGTGAGGGATCTTTTACATTAACTTTTTTTAATAGTTTACATACAGATGTGCTGATTTAACTAAACACAATCTGTGGACATTTTTAAGCTATTTCTGTGCTATTTTTTTTTAAATCTGCGGATTAATGAAGAATAATTTTGGAAGTAACAAAAAATTATATTTTTAACTTTTATTTACGTGGATGAAATGTGAGATTGACAGGCGGATTGGTGCAGCGGTAATGCGGTCGATCTAGCACTCCGTTGTGGTAAAGAAGGAGCTGAGCCAAATGTCAAAGCTCTCGATTTACCGGTCAATCTACATTCCTACTCTCACCTATGGTCATGAGCTTTGGGTCATGACCAAAAGGACAAGATCTCAGATACAAGCGGCCGAAATTAGTTTCCTTCACAGGGTGGCAGGGTGCACCCTTATAGATAGAGTGAGGAGCTCTGTCACCCAGGAGGAGCTTGGAGTTGAGTCGCTGCTCCTCCACATCAAGAGAAGTCAGCTGAGATGGCTTGGGCATTTGTTTCGGATGCCTCCTGGATGCCTACCAAGGGAGGTGTTCCAGGCATGTCACACCTGAAGGAGACTGTTGCCCCCGCGACCCGGCCCCAGAAAATCGGTAGAAAATAAATTATTAATTAATGAACTTTTATTTAAGGTTTACAATGCAAATCCACTTTAGTTTAGGTCACAATTCACAGTATTAATAAATGATTAACTAACAATACTAGCTTAATAAACTACTAATTAACTGCTCATTAATAGTCAGTAAGGTATTAGTTGGGTTTAGGTTTGGGTATTGGCTAGGACAAGGGATGTAGAATAAGATCATACTTTATAAGTGCTAATAAACAGTTCATATTGTACTAATAGGCAGGTAATAAGGCAGTAGTTAATGGCATTAATTGTGAGCTAAATTAAAGTGTTACTGATTCAATTAGATCCACTTGTTTGGTAAACAAAGCAAGTCTGTCATATAATATATCTACTAAAAGAGAGAAAATATTACTTTATAAACTATATTCTACATGCAACATTTAAACATTTGCATGTTAGTTAATTGTTAATAATAATAAAAAAACTATAAATATATATTTACACACAATAAGTTTCGCTTGAAGGCGCTGCAAATAGTGTAGTGTAAATCTTTGTTTTTAAATGTAGTAAACTTCAAGTTCAGCTTGTTTACAAAGGGTGTAGAGAGTAGTGAACACTATGTAGGGAGCATGTCAATTGTAACAATGACATACAAAATGTACAGCGTGGAGTGTCATGAGGGCTAAGACTGAGAACAGCTCATTTAGCAAACCTCTTGAAAAATATGTGTGTGTGTGTGTGTGTGTGTGTGTGTGTGTGTGTGTGTGTGTGTGTGTGTGCGCAGGACATGCTGTTCACTCCTGACAGTGTGGAGGTGAAGGGATACATTGAGGTCTTCTTTGAAGACAGTCCTCCATTCAAACTCTCCTTGACGGATGCAGACTCGGGTCAGACTGTATGGACGTCCACTATCAGAGAGGGTACGGCTTTGTCAATGTGTCTGTCTCAAATTTCTGTTGCGAAGGATAGGCATGAATACAGGGGTCAGGTCCAAACGCAGCCTTATTTGAGAATGGTCAGGTAGGCAGGGGTCAAAAACCAGCAAATACAAGTGACAGAGATAATCCAATAGTGTAATCCAAAAAACAGGCAAAAGTTCAGGGCAGGGGGCAAAGAATCAATAGTATGGTATAGTGTAGTATAGTATGGTATAGTATAGTATAGTATAGTATAGTATAGTATAGTATAGTATAGT
>CAIGQZ010001199.1:1694241-1704569 GCA_903798205.1 Danio tinwini | reverse complement strand
TAAAGAGTAAAGTAAAGAGAAAGTAAAGAGGCTGAATGGAGGAGGCTCGTTCTTTATCCTCGCGCTGCAGATGCTCTGTTTAACTGTTCTCTCGTTAGTGAAGCGTTTAGTTTTTACACTTACAAAGTCCGCCATGTAAATAGCAAATGCACCATGAAGACTGACTCTTAAAGGGAATGAGAGACGAGACTCTGATTGGTTTATTGCAGGTTATGCTCAAAACACACCCAGAACTCATTAAGAGAATAAGCACAGCCCTGTTCGACCATGAGCCAGGCGCAGAGCATATTTTAATGTCCTTAAAAAAACAAAAGTGCATTTAGAGCCTTAATGCTTTTGCACCATAAACTTTAGACTTTGTGCCTAGATCATTAAGAAGAGCCAATAGTCTTGTTTTCAGAAATAATGAGTTAAAATTAATTGAGTTTCTCCTTAAAACAAGCAACATAATCCAACAAAAATATTTCGCTTTTAAAAATATGATAATTTGGCTTACCCCATTGGCAGATTATTTTGCTAAACTAGTCTGAACTTTATGAAGTTCTTAGCAATGCACATTACTAATCAAAAGTTGAGTTTTGATATATTCACAGTCGGAAATTATAAAATGTCTGGATGGAACATGATCTTTACTTAATATTCCTTTATAATATTCCTTATTATTCTTAATAGCTCTTTTATATATTTTTATACTTAGTATTTTTTTTACAGCCACATACTCTATATCAAAAGTCTTTAAATGTTTTATATTTGCTTTTATTTTCTATTGCATAACTTCTGTTTCTCCATAATTTAGATTCTATTATTGTTATTATTATTATAACTGTTATTGTTTTTATTTTAAGGTCACAAATGATTGTGTAAGCATTTCACTGCATATCCTACTGTGTTTGACTTGTGATAAATACGATGTGAATTTCAATTTTTCCAAATTATTTTTGACATAAAAGAAAGCATCTCTCATTTTGAACCATAGAGTGTATTTTTAATTATTGCCAACAAATATACAGCTGAACTTAGAATTATTCGCCTTCCACTGAATTGTTATTTTCTTTTCCCAAATGATGTTGAACAATTTTTCACAGTATTTCCTCTAATATTTTTTCTTCTGGAGAAAGTCTTATTTGTTTTATTTCGGCTAGAATAAAAGCAGTTTTAATTGTTTTAAAGCCATTTTAAGGTCAATATTATTAGCCCCCTTAAGCAATTTTAGTTTTGGATTGTCTCCAGAACAAACCACTGTTATACAATGACTTACTTCCCCTAACCTTACCCTAATTACCCTAGTTAAGCCTTTAAATGTCACTTTAAGCTGAACACTAGTGTCTTGAAGAATATCTAGTCTAATATTATGTGCTGTCATCATTATGTCATGTTATTAGAAATGAGTTATTAAAACATTATGATTAGAAATGTGTTGAAAATAATCTGCTCTCTGTTAAACAGAAATGAATGAAAAAAAATATACAGGAGGGCGAATAATTCTGACCTTATCTGTACGCTTCATAAGGCTGCACACACATGCAGACTGCGGGGTGTTGATGCAGCATTGGGGATTTTGCACCGCGCTCTCTGTGTGACGTCGCTCTCCATGCAGAAGTCATGAGTTCAGCATCTCTGCAGTTTCACTGTGGGCACATCAGCCTCAGCTCTGGCCATGCTGATTCATGCCACACACTCTGATCCTTCATGTTCAACTCTGAGAAATCCCCTACAAATGCTGCCCTACTTTATATCACACTGCAGAAAAATGCACTTTTTGACTAATTTCTAGTCCAGATATCTACAAATTCTCTAATCAGAAAGCATAAACAATATGCATAAATGAACAGTTTTCCATATTTTGTGATTGATGTTTTTATTTTTCCTCTTTTATCTCTGCTTCTGAGTTGCATTATAGGATCTTAATCTTTCCTCCAACAACTTTTAACCTTAAAAGGCTGTAAAAAGTGACTAGTTTGATCATGTGTAATAGTGTGCAGTGCTGTATTGTCTAGGTTGGTGTTGTATATTACGCTATAAACACCTTGTCATAAACTGCAGCACATCTTCTGTTATTTTACCCAATATATATAATTTCTGATGCATTATATTATTGCAAACTGCTAAAATGTCACTAAAAGTCACTTAGTTAAACTGTAGAGTTGAATTTTCAACATCAGGAGTCGACAGAGCAGAGATCAGCATCCCATAATGCAATTCACAATCACAAATAAACACAAAACACACAAAATATGGGGTAACACTTTATTTTGATGGTCCATTTGAGGATTAGTAGACTGTCTGCTTAATAACTGTTGATATGCTCCTTCAACAAACATTCAAGTGACTATGGGCGCACTCACACTGTGGTATCCGAACGTTTGAGAAGTGTGAGTGCTCTGAATCGGGCTCAGGCGCGGTTCAGTTGGCCAGCCCTGGCCCGGTTGGAAGTGGTGTGCCAGAGCGCGGTTCACCTAGGCTCAGTATGCTTGTAGTGTGAGTGGAAAGTGCACATGAGCTCGAGACATGACTTTTAAGGGACTGTTTGATATGGATTAATTAATCATTCTTACTGTTTAATGAATGCAAACTGTCATAGATTATTAAAGACGCAAACCCCTCACTGCACGTCAGCTGCAGCTTCAGCAAATCTCCTAATTCCTGCAGCACCAGGACTTTATGATTGTTTATGAGCGTCAAAAGTGGCTGATCTGTTCAGTGAAATATTTGACTGCGTGTCACCGCATATCAAACGACGCGAGAGCGCTTATTGAACAGCGCATCATCGATGACGTAAGCGTGCTTCGGCCCGGTTCAAGGTAACTGTACATAGTGTGAGTACGTCCTAAAAGAAACTTTGCAAGCACATGTCAGCTTACACTAACCCTAACCCCAACCACAACCTAACAGTCTACTTCTAATCTAATGAGAATTAGTTTGCATGTACATGCAATGTAACTTAAATTCAACAAACGGACCATCAATTTAAAGTGTGACCCAATATGGGAACTGCTGTGTAGACAAGGAAAAACAAGCGTATTAAGCAGTCCAGGTAGCAAAGATTTGGCATAAAGCTGGCACATTCATCTGGCACTGGCATAAAGCATATGGGCTAAACATGGCCCGGGTTTGGCAGAGGTGGCACCGTCTTTAAGGCGGCACACAATACTTGGACCAAATGTACAATGTAGTATTTGGCCCAGATGTTAATAATTGATATGTGGGCCTGGTATGTT
Source organism: Danio tinwini (assembly GCA_903798205.1). Classification (NCBI taxonomy): domain Eukaryota; kingdom Metazoa; phylum Chordata; class Actinopteri; order Cypriniformes; family Danionidae; genus Danio; species Danio tinwini. The sequence goes on along the minus strand of CAIGQZ010001199.1, from coordinate 1,701,351 downwards.
TGGCCTGTCTTGACCCACATTTAAAATACATTTTTATTATTTTTGAATAAAGAAATAAAATTGTACCAATCAGATTGCTTCGAGAAAAAAGTGCAATACTTTATGGGTTTATCAATTTCATTGCAGTTGTGATGCACCAACATATCTGGCCCAGTTCAGGCCCAGTTATGGGTTATTAACTTGGCTGAGACTTGGCCCAGATATGGTCCATGTTTGGCCATAGTCTGGCATCCAGACTTGGTCCAGTCATGTACCGTAATTCACTGCGGCATATGGGCCAAGCAAAAGCTGATTGTGTGGGCCAGAGCTGGGCCAGAGAATTTTTGCTATGTGGGAGGGGAGCCCAAACGTTTTCTTATAAAGGACAGCTGAGGACAGCTGAGGACTGTGGACCACAGGTAAACATGCCAAACAGTACTACCTTAAAATTGCCATGAGTAATTTCCTAATTAATTTCCTAATTGTTAAAATTAATATTGGTTAAAACCATGACTTCATGCATTCCATTTTTTTTGTTTTAATGAAGGAATTACAATAAAAAGCATGAACTTTTCCATCTATAACACCACAGAGCTACTCTTGCCTTTGCCTTGATTTGCTTGCCAAAGTCTTCCTAATTGTCATCTATCCCTCAGAGACAGTACATACTGATGGGGTCACCAATGCAGAATGAACAGTCAACTATTCCAACATATGTTTTACCCAGCAGATGCTCTTCCAGCTGCAACCCAGTACTGGGAAACACCCAAACTCATTTACACTCGCCCAGAGGAAACCCACGCCAACATCAGGAGAACATGTAAACTCCACACAGAAATGCCAACTGACCCAGCCGGAACTCGAACCTTTTGCTACAAGGAAACATCGCTGACCACTGAGCCACTGTGCTTTTAGATGAATTGGATGAACTAAATTGGCCGTAGTGTATGAGAATGAAAGTGTATGGGTGTTTCCCAGTACTGGCTTGCGGCTGGATGGGCATCCGCTGCATAAAAAACATATGCTGGAATAGTTGGCGGTTCATTCCGCTGTGGTGATAAATAAGGCACTAAGCTGAAGGAAGATAAATGAATGAACGTCAATATATTTGACAGTGTATAAATTCTCACAGACTGTGTTCTTGTTTCAAAAGGGATGTGAACATGTTTTTTTTTCATCCAGGAAGTGCACGTGCAGCTGTTTCCTGTGCCAGTTTCAGAGGCATTTACACTCTTCTCCAGATGTCAGACATCTCACATTTGTTTACCGCTAAAATGTCTTTATACAATTGTGTCATCATAATTATAGAATACTGCTGCATTTATGCGTGAAACTGCGGACAGTCCACTTCAGCCCTAAAATATATGAGCTGTGACGCTGGGGTTTGGAGAGAAATGTCATGAGTCATTCATGCACTTTATATTTAATATAAATGCTCAGGTTATAAGAAAGCACACTCAAAGCATGCAGTCGCACTAGCAAAACTGATACGGATGACCCTCAGTTTGACATTTCTTCTGACAGGTTCAGAATGATGAAGCACTTTATGGTTTCCCTTGTGAAAAAAAAGACTAAACTAAAATTACACATGCTTAGAAATAGAGAGGTGTGAAATAAATGTGGCGCGTCAACAATATTTAAAGGGCTAGTTCACACTAAAATGAAATTTGCTCACTATTTACTCTCCCTCAAGTGTTTCCAAACCTTTATGAGTTTCTTTTACTCTGTTGAACACTAAAGAAGATACTTTGAAGAATGCTCAGTCACAAAATGCAAAAAACTAATACAACGGAAGTCAATGGTTACAGGTTTTTAACATTCTTTAAAATGTCTTCTTTATTGTTGAACACTGAAGTAGATATTTTGAAGAATGCTGAAAACCGGTAACCATTGACTTGCATAATATGAAAAACAAATACAATAGAAGTCAATGGTTACAGGTTTTTAACATTCTTTAAAATATCTTCTTAACTGTTGAACACTGAAGAAGATATTTTAAAGAATGCTGAAAACCAGTAACCATTAACTTCCATATTACGAAGAACAAATACAATGAAAGTTTTTGACATTCTTCAAAATATCTTCCCTACTGTTGTACAGTAAAGAAGACATTTTGAAGAAGGTTAATAATCGGTAACCATTCATTTCCATTGTAGGAAAAACAAATACAATGGAAGTCAATGGCTACAGGTTTTTAACATTCTTCAAAATGTCTTCTTTACTGTTGTAAAGTAAAGAAGATATTTCAAAAAATGTTGGAAATCGATAACCATTAACTTCCATTGTTGGAAAAACAAATACAATGGAAGTCAATGGTTACAGGTTTTTTGACATTCTTCAAAATATCCTCCCTACTGTTATACAGTAAAGAAGACATTTTGAAGAATGCTGAAAATCGATAACCATTTATTTCCATAGTAGAAAAAACTTATACAAAGGAAGTCAATGTTTGCATATTTTTAACATGTTTCCAAATATCTTCTTTACTCAGAAGAAAAAAGGTTTAATACAAATATAGATACTAAAATGAAAGAGAGAGTCAGTTTAATGGTGAAGGGATTGACCACATAGGCCTATTGATTGAAGGTTTGCAAAGAAATGTCACGCTCCCTTGTAAAAGTATTTTGTAGTATTTTCAAAATACAAAATACAGTATTTTATTTAGATACATCTGTGGCTGCTGTATTTTGTAGTTTATTTTGTAGTTGTCATTTTGGTACAAGTAAAACTGAGGTATTTTGTATTTTATTTAAAAATACATTTTAATGTATTCTTGCCCATCCCTGACCCTATCCCTCAGAGTGACATCACTAGCTCCATTGAGTGCATTGTGTCCGGCATTGCATCTCTGAGATATGCAATCTCAGCTTGCATCATTATGGCTGCATGCAGACCTTATTGGCCTACCTTTTGTTGTGTTTTGTACACAAATGCACTTATATTAGTGGTTTTGCCACATTTGCATTGTATTTAAAGGTGCTGTATGTACGTTTTTGACTCTTCTAAAGCATAAAAACACCATAATATGTGTGCAGATATTTAGGAAACATTTCAAGTGAACATGCTTGTTTATCTGAAAAACAATGCTGAAGTCAGATATTCTGCTTTGAAAATGTTTTTTCCGTGTCGGAGCGCTGTCTTTGTTTAGGTCAATTTAACCTGCTCAATGCCAGTTTAGCCAATTATAATTCAGCACTCCGAGTTGCCTTGATGAAAAACAGCGTATTTCATTCATTTATTCAGCATATGTCCATGACCGAAAATGCTGCCTCTGGTGGACAGTATCAGACGTCAAAATGAGACAGATTCAGTTCTACATGAGGTTATTAATTAGCAAATTATATAAATATTACGAACGTAAACATTAGGTGAGCAGGTTACATTGTAACCGCGTGTCCTAACAACACGCTTCATGACGAGATACGCAGTGATGAGCAAGTTGGCTGTTTTTGCACCAGACGAAACACGACAGAAATGTAAATACAGCCTTTCAGAAGAACAGAATATGCACTCACTCACAAAACAGTAAGGTTTATAATCTATTAATACATGTTAACCCTCTTTAAAATCATTAAATGTAGATGCTGAATCACTCATGTGGGTTTAGTTCTAGAGTTCAATTTCAGACGGTTTATTGTATTCTCCAGATCTGAGGTGAACTATCTGCTGCTGCTTTCAGTATATGGCAATAAATGTCCTGTAAAATGGCATTCAGACTCACATTGTTAGCACTGAATAAAGCACATGAGGTTTACCTGAGGTGATCACTGTCATAGTTTTCTGTTGTTCAGCTGTGAGTAATAGAAGCCGTTTCTAATATATCAATTCAAGGTGTTGGTTAGAACCAAAACTAATATGGAAAATATTCCCTCTATCGCATGTCGTTGCTTTTATTTAGAACACAATTTAAATCACTCGCTCCTGTCCTCAATCTGGCATCCCGTGTTTGTTTTGATCCAGGAGTGCAATACCTAGTTCAACCACCGGGTGTCAAACTTTCACACTGCACCTTTAATGTGTTTTGAATGCACTTCATTTCAAGTAAAGTAAACAGTGTTCACTTGTGATGCATGTTATGGATGTTTATTAAAAACAAGTTGTGGAATATTAATTGTTCTGGACCTTTGACCTTAATAAAAAAATCAGATTTGGAGCTTTTAATGTAGACATTGTGGCTGCTTTAAATCATGAAGCTACTTATTAGACTACACAAAAAAACTATAAACTGGAATACATTTTTTAATATATATGTATTTCGTCTTGTTGTAAATCAATCATAATGTAGTTTGTACTTTGATAAACAGGTTTGAGCATCCGAGATGAATCCTTACATAGTTTAGAACCAACACAGATTTACATAGAAATTAAGTGGAAGTAAAAATGTCATAAAAAAAGCATGTACCAGGTCTGCAACAGGCGACTTCTTTCGGTTCTGTTTCTCCACCTCCACCTGCATTTTGGCCATGGGTTTGGCCATAGCGAGCGCCATCTTGGCCTCGGCCTGCAGTTTCTTCTGCCGACTCAAGAAATCCATGTCCTCCAGAGACTCAGAGTCGTCTTCTGTGGTGTCTCTGTCCGAGTACGATGAGCTCTGTTTGCTCTGGTAACACAAGACAGTATTGGAAGATATTAAAGATTAACCACTTAACTGTCATATATGAACAAATTATATTCCAAAGTTGAAGTTGATATCTCAAAAAATGAGCTTTGGGTGTTTTGTTTGGGTGCAGTACCAAACATGACCACCAGCTGACAATCAGTTTCAATTGGTGACCACATAAGAGCGCCCCCTATTTCTGTGTATGACAGTACAGAGAGTATTGGAAAATATTTAAGATACATTTTAAAACTTTTTTGTTGCTTAACCCTTAACTTTCATCATCATTTGTTTGAACATAGACGTTAAAATAATGTTCAAACCGAAAACCGAAGCTAAATATCTGAAATTTGAAGTTGACATCTCAAAAATGAGCTTTGGGTGTTATTTAGTTTGGGTGCAGTACCAAACATGACCACCGGTTGACATTCAGTTTCTATAGGTGGCCATATAAGACCGCCCCCTATTTCTGTGTATGACAGTATTGGAAGATATTAAAGATGAACCCCTTAACTATCCTCCAGAGACTCAGAGTCATCCTCTGTGGTGTCTCTATCCGAGTATAACGAGCTCTGTTTGCTCTGATAACACAAGACTGCATTGGTAAATATTAATCGATTAACCATCATATTTGAACACATTATATTCCAAATTTTAAGTTGATATCTCAAAAAATAAGGTTTAGGTGTTATTTAGTTTATGTGCAGTATCAAACATGACCACCGGCTGACATTCAGTTTTTATTGGTGATTATATAAGAGCGCCCCCTATTTCTGTGTATGACAGTATAGATAGTATTGGAAGATAATAAAGATTAACCCATTAATTATCATATCTGAACAAGTTATAAGTTGATATCTGAAAAAAATGAGCTTTCAGTAAGATTTAATTTGAGTGCAGTACCAAACATGACCACCAGATGACAATCAGTTTCCACTGGTGACCATATAAGAGCGCCCCCTATTTCTGTGTATGACAGTACAGAGAGTATTGGAAAATATTAAGGATACATTTCAAAACCCTAGAAGTTTTTTTTTGCTGCTTAACCCTTAACTTTCACTTAAAATGATAATACAAGACCGCATTGGTAAAAATCAAACATTAAAAATGAACTGTTTAACCATTATATTTGAACACATTATATTTTAAATTTAAAGTTGATATCTAAAATCATGAGCTTTGGTGTTACTTAGTTTGGGTGCAGTACCAAACATGACCACCGGTTGACATTCAGTTTCTATTAGAGACCATATAAGAGCGCCCCCTATTTGTGTGAATGCTTAGATCAATATGAACCATATTTTGTTCATATTTTTGACATTATTTGTAAAGTAGACATGAAAATCTGAAGTGCATTGGCAGTCTGGTGGTATTTGATTTGAATTAAGCCTCTAAAAACATCTAAAATCGTGGATTGCTGTAGCAAAGTATTGCTTTACGACTCTGATAAGTATGTTAGTCACAAATTAATTAATAACTGCTGCTCGGTAATATTTATCAAAAGACAGATATCTATCAAAACCCACCAGATATGGAAAGACGGAGCTTTCACGTGATATATAGTTTGTCATGATGGCTTTATGTTTAGACTACAATAATATGGTTTAAATATTATCCGTAAATGCTACTGTTAAAAAAAAGTAAAATTTAATTGATTCTATTTCTATTTTTTTCCTGAGGAGGACATTAAACAAAAATAATAATATTGATAAAGTAGATAACTGGGTTTTAAATATAGTTCAGAGTGTCTTGAATCGATATTATAATATCAATGTCAATATATATGTATGTGTTTTAAATCATTCATTTTCTTTTCGGCAAAGTCCCTTTATTAATCAGGGGTCGCCACAGCGGAATGAACCGGCAACTTATCCAGCATATGTTTTACGCAGCGAATGCCCTTGCAGCTGCAACCCATCACTGGGAAACACCCATACACTCACATTCACACACATCCACTATGGACAATTTAGCTTACCGAATTCACCTATAGCGCATGTGTTTTGATTTGTGGGGGAAACCCACGCCAACACGAGGAGAACATGCAAACTACACACAGAAAAACCAACTGACCCAGCCGAGGCTTGAACCAGCGACCTTCTTGCTGTGAGGCAATTGTGCTACCCACTGCGCCACCGCGCTGCCTGTGTTTTTGTATCTTTAAAAATATTTCAAAGACAACAGAAGCAAATCTAAAAATTACAGTCAAGATGTACTCAAGTTCAAGTTTCACTTCTTGTAATTAAGGTTGTTGAACTTCAGCACAGAAACACTTCAAGTTCAGCTAGTTGTACTTGTGTATATACTTTAAAAACACCATAACACACTCTCTGTTCTATATTATTACCCTGACCTTATATAACTGGGATCTGTTGTGTCGTGTGCATTTATCTGCTGCTGTGCTGTTTTGATTGGCTGTGGATAAAATGATGAAATGTTGAAATTTCAGTCAGAAGAGCTGAAGTGTGTGTTGGTGTGTGTATGTGCATGTGTGTATATATATATATATATATATATATATATATATATATATA
>CAIGQZ010001199.1:1647218-1660130 GCA_903798205.1 Danio tinwini | reverse complement strand
TAGTGTTTAACAGCAGACGGCGCTCTAGGCTAGTGTTTAACAGCAGATGGCGCTCTAGGCCAGTGTTGAGTAGCAGACAGCGCTAGGCTAGTGTTAAACAGCAGATGGCGCTCTCTACTAATTTTTAACAGTAGATGGCACTGTAGGCTTGTTTTAACAGCAGACTGTGCTCTAGGCTCATTTTTAACACCGCTGTATGTTAGTTTTTAACAACAGAGCTAGGCTAGTTTTTAACAACAGAGCTAGGCTAGTTCTAGGCTAGTTTTTACCAGTGTGTGATAGTGTTTAACCGCAGAGGGCACTTTAGGCTAGTATTTAACAGGAAAAGGTGCTCTAGGCCAGATTTTAGTTTGGATAGTCTATCTTAGCAGAAATTGTACCATAAAATAAAGCGTGACCATTGATAAATAGTACTAATTGTACTAATTCAGTATAGTAAGTGTAGTAAATGTACACACTTACTACACAACAGAATGCCAAGAAACAGCAGCGTGCCTCTTTCAGCAGATGTGGAAAACCCTCCAACAACCCGCACTGAGAGCAGAGCACAACATGTTGGACGACAGCAGTTTCAGACATGCAGGAGTGTGTATTTATAGTGTGTGATATTCGCATACTCTCACACTCAGTGCTCGTGTATAACTGTGACTTACTGCTTAGTCACTAATGATCAAACCACGTATGGCTCAGTCCCACAAACCTCTCAGTAATATTACACATCACCCACTCATCAAATAAATGAGATCTCGCCTCACAAAACAATGCCTGCTTTACGTTACATAATAGAATTACCATAGTAATTACAGACAATAATTAATAGCAAAATCACAATAACTCTGGATGCAAAGTGAGGTGGACAGGATTATCTAAGATTCCTTCATGTTCAGACTGAATCATTAGCATAACTTCTCCTATATTTTACCATTATGTCCTGCATTATATCCCATTCAAATGTTTTCCTGTACTACTACAGTATTTTTAATCTTTCTATGAAATGTGGTGGGTGATGCGGTGGCGCAGTGGGTAGCAAGATCGCCTCCCAGCAAGGAGGTCGCTGGTTTGAGCCTCGACTGGGTCATTTGGCATTTCTGTGTGGAGTTTGCATGTTCTCCCCATGTTGGTGCGGGTTTCCTCCGGGTGCTCCTGCTTCCCCCACAAGTCCAAAGACATGTGGTATAGGGGAATTGGGTATGCTAAAATTGATTGTATGGATGTTTCCCAGTGATGGGTTGCAGCTGGAAGGGCATCCGCTGCGTAAAACATATGCTGGATAAGTTGGCGGTTCGTTCTGCTGTGGCGACCCCAGATTAATAAAGGAACTAAGCTGAAAAGAAACGCAGCGGCTGCCCTTCCAGCTGCAACCCAGCACTGGGAAACACCCATAAACTCTCATTCACACACTCATACACTACGGACAGTTTAGCTTACCCAATTTCCCTATAGCGCATGTGTTTGGACTTGTAGAGAAACCGGAGCACATGGAGGAAACCAACACCAACACGGCTAGAACATGCAAACTCCACACAGAAATGCCAACTGACCAAGCCGAGGCACGAACCAGCGACCTTCTTGGTGTGAGGCGATCGTGCTACCCACTGCGCCACCGTGACGCCCAAAACCAAACAGACTTGCAAAAATAAAAGTTTCTAACAGGCCTCCTAAAACACACATTTTATTAGTCAGGTGACCATACTCATACGGAGTGAACTCATACACTCAACAAACAGACCACTCAAGACATCCATGTCATGTTTACACTAAAATTATATAGTAGAACAGGGATGGGCAACTCTGGTTCTGGAGGGCTGTTGTCCTTCATCTCTGATAAAATGGAGCTAAATTCAGAAAGATAGTGGTTCTCCAGGACTACAGGTGTCATCCTTTTTCTAGGAAGTATTCAAACACTCATTCAAAAAACCCAACTCTAACCAGCAGGGACTCTTCACTTCACACGTAAAGCAGATTTGAGATGATTAGGGGTGTAGCGATACACATATTCATATTGACCTGTTTTTAGTTCAGTGTGATTTACAAACCAAACGATTCGCCATGGTTATTTGGACAATAAATATTTGTAATACAGTGGTGCCCAGACTTAGTCCTGGAGGGCCGGTGTCCTGCAGAGTTCAGCTCCAACTCCAATTAGACCAACCCAGGCTCATTCTTATTATTTACCCTTATATATTGCATATTGTAGTTTTTGTTTTCGTGAATCCACCAGAGCCCGCTGTGTACGCTTTTTCATATCTAAAATTTCTCTCGTGAGTGCCATTTGTGCCTGCTGTTCTCACGTAAATCCACCAAAGGCAGCTGTCCACTGACTGACTGACTAACTAACCGACCGACCAACCGACCTAAACCCAACCACAATGTTTTCAAAAGCAATCAATTTACCATGTTTGGAACCGTTCTTCACCGGACTTGAACCCTGTTGTCGCAGTCAACTCCACTCTGCCGTTGTACGTGTCGAGCTACTGGACAAACTGGTAAAAGTGAAAAATGCGTCCATACGGAGGTAAGCGGTCAGCTGGTAAGCAAGAAATGGAACGGCGTCATACCTCTGCCCTGTAGAGTTTGTTTTAAAGACTAGGCCTCACATTACTCTGGCTACATAATTAGCAATTTCCAGAAATGTATATAGGGCTATGCTTTTAGAATGAGCCTGAATTAGACACACCTGAACCAGCTAATTGGGCTTTTTTAGGCCTATTAAAAACCTACTACAAGGTGTGTTACAGCAAGTTGGAGCTAAACTCTGCAGGACTGGCCCTCCAGGACCAAGTTTGGGCACCCCTGTTGTAATATAGAGGCTAGCGCACACCGATTGTTGCTCATGCTTATTGTCAGTATTTTTTTAGCCATTTTTCTGCATTCACGCCCAAGTTATTTTTCAAGCGTTCACGCTTAGCTGATGATTTGGCATGCTGTCCCCGGAGAGAGTCCTGAGCTTATAAGATCCTCGAACCCTGGGCTCCGTCCCGTTATCAGAGCAAGAGGGGCGTTTGAGCTCAGGTAGATCTCGATAAACTCTCCCAACTTGTTAGTGGCTATTGGCAGATTATGGGGATGGCTATACTGCTTACTAAGAGCTTGTCTGTAATGGTAATTTGGTATGGTCAAATTTTGGACTGTGGGAGGAAACTGGGGAACCTGGGGGAAAACCACACGAGCACAGGGAGAACATGCAAACTCCGCACAGGTATGTCGACTGGTCCAGTAAGCACTTTTGAGCTGTTACATTCTTGCTGTAAGGCAACAGTGCTAACCACTGAGCCACCGTGTTACCCAATTCTGAAAAAGGAGGGAGGAGAAGGGGTGGCAGCGGGGATTCTTCAAGACAAAGATACTGAGGTAAGAAACTCAGGTAATTTGTACTGAGTTCGGAATCGTCTGATTGACGAATCATGTGTTAGCTAATGCAGGACTAGCTGTGGTCAATCATAAGCATGTGCCCTTCTCGAAATTAGTTTAGAAATAAACTTCACTTAGTGCCAATGAGCAGAGTGAACGTGCAAAATCACTCCCTGATGTTAGATTACAAGTGATGAATAAAAAGTGAAATAAAACTCACAATCACATTCTATTTGATCTGCAATTACTCTCTGTACTAACTCCCTCTTGCCAACATTTTTGTAGTCGCCGTTGCACCTATCATACAGCTTTTTTTGTGGTCAGACACCAATGATGAAAAAAGCAGCTCAACATTCATCTTGCCTCAGTGCATCTTCTTCTTCATTAGGAACGTGTGCTCGTTTAGACTGTGGTTCGAGAGGCGGCATGTGGAACACACCAACAAACCAACTAGCCGGACAGAAGCTGATCGATGGCCTAACAAAGCCCCATGGCGAACTTGATGTGTCCCGGCCTTTAGTTTCTACTCACTCACTTTTCTTTAGCTTAGTCCTTGATTTATCAGGGGCCATTAATCTCTTATCTCCATTCTCCTTTTTCCCACTGTTCCCTCACCATCCCTCCTCCTCCATCCCCTTTCATCCCTACATTAATGACTACCTCAAAGTGTTGTGTGGTCCATGCTGGTGAATAACATACCAAACCGTACCATTACTTTAGGAATCATTACACTCCTAGAGATGATAAATACTCAAACCTAGCATTCATGAACCTGTCATGCTCTCCAGGAACATCATCAACAACACATGCAGACTTACATTGGTGGAGTTGGTGCGCATCAGGCCGTGGTTGTGGTTCTGCTGCTCCCTGAACTGCAGGCCTGCCAAATGTCTCTCCAGAGCAGCCCAGTCCATGGCTGGCAGCTGGCTTTCCTCCACATATTCATCTCTGTACCGTCCACCTCCAACTTCTGCAGAGTCCCGTCCGGAGACGCCAATCCCGTGACTAGGTTTGCCTAAAGTCTTAGCCCCACAGGGCGACAGGGGAAGTGGGTAAGGAGTGACAGAGTTTCCGTTCTGCTTTATTTCCTCGGGTTCAGAGGTGGCAGGGTGTCCTCCGGGTAGAGCAGCAGCGGGTGCCAGCTCCTCTGCCAAACTGCGACTGTTAACAGACTCCTGGAACAGTCCGGTCTGGCTGAAGTCCTCATTCTGGGTGTCTGCATAGTTCTCGCCGTACTCTCGGTCCCAGTCCACTAGCACCCTCTTCTTGTACTGCTGGTAGTCCTCGTCCTCCTCGTAGTCCTCCAATCCCGCCAGCTCTAGACTGGGAGAGGACTTGTACTCAGAGCATGGCGTCACCTTGTTGGAGTTGGACTCCGAGCTGGAGCGACTGGAGGAATCGCTGCCAAGATCCATGCCATCCTCCCGGTAATCCTAAGACACAGACACAGCATGTTAGAGGCATATACTTAAACATACTAATTTGTGCCAATTGTTAAAAAGAAAGTGCTATGGGAGAAGTCGGGCTTCTTTGACAAACAAATATAATTTATTTCAGAGACTGTTTTGTTTGGCATGGTCACTAGTTTAGACCAGCTGTTCTCAGTTCTGGTCCTCGCGACTGTTTCTATTACTGCTTCAGAGGTTTGTACTATTCTATGCGATGATTAAAGTAAAGACCAAGACTATTACCCCTGTGAACTGTTAAAATGTTCTACCCTTTCGTTAGGTTAGTGTCCCATTGACTTTCATTATAACCACATTTTTTTGCAAAGCCATGACAGCATATAATCCTGCATTCTTAATTGCTGCTTATTTTCCCTGTTGGGAAGAGTGTGTCAATTTCACAGTGGAGCGTCAGTTGTCAGCATTAACCCTTTAGATGTGCAAACGAGTTTCTGTATTTTATTTAGAGTTCAGTGGAGTAAATTATAGTGTGTGTCCAGAAATACACTCACTGTGTTTACTGTCGCTACCAACGATTCAATTAAATCTCAACTAGGATTCCTAAATGACAACCTTCACAATCATGTTATCTTTGATCCACTCTTGCAGTTTGACAAATATGTAAATGCAAATTGGTGGCAAAAGTTAAACCGTTTCTTTCTAAAAAAGATTTAGAAATTGTAACACATGCTTTAATCTCCTCTAGGTTAGACTACTGCAACTCTTTGTACATTGGTCTACTTCAGTCAACACTCTCACGGTTACAGTTGGTCCACAATGCAGCCGCCAGATTAATAACAGGAACTAAGAAAATAGATCATATCTCCTCTGTCCTTGCCTCATTGCACTGGCTTCCTATTAAATTTAGAGCTGATTTTAAAATCCTTCTTTTCACCTATAAAGCATTGAACAATTCTGCCCCGGCTTATGTCAGTGATCTTATTAGGCCATATACAGCTTGTAGACCATTAAGATCCCATGAGCAATTTCTTCTGTGTGTCTTCTGTGTTGCGGCCCCAAGGCTCTGGAACAATCTCCCTCTGGACATCAGGATTTCTCCTTCATTGGATGCTTTGAAATCTAATTTAAAGACTTATTTTTACCCTCTTGCCTTTGAGTGATGCATGCAGGTTATTTCTCATCTGTATTTTAGTATTACTTATATACATATATATTTATTTTTCTTATATTTTTAATACAAGTTTTTATTTTTTATTTTATTATTAATAAATAATAAAATTTTAATAAAGTTTGCCAAAGTTTGCCTTGCCATACGGTGTTCTGAGAGCTATTTTGATTTTCTCAGACATATCAAGGTAAGTGTGCAAAGATCTCTATTATACACTCTCTCTCTCTCACACACACACACACACACACACACACACACACACACACACACACACACACACACACACACACACAGTCTTGAGGACTGGAATTGGGAACCACTAGACAGATATACAATTCTATTCAAATTAGGATATTATCAGATACAAAATAACATTCAAATTTGTTTTGCCGGACAACTTATTCCCTCGTTTTTCAGTGCCATTAAACATAATACCAAACCCATGTGTTTTGGACACATTCTACATCTCACAATCTAACTTAAAGGACTTTGTGTACAAAGCCAGTGGTGATTCACGGTCAGTTTGCACGCTAATCACTGCCAAGGTTTTTGATGCTGTAAATCATAGAGTGGCAGTGCAATGTCTCCTTGATCTTGGACTGAGACTGGGTGTTACTTCACATACAGAATCTGCTGCTTCAAGAAACCACAACCACAGTGTGCAAATCCAGCTGATCTCACGAGGAAACGTAACTATATTACATATTGTCAGAAAAGTGACTATTCATATGATTTCATTCATTAATTTTTCTTTGGCTTAAGCCTGGTTTATACTTCTGCGTCAAGTGATCGGCGTGACCCACGGCACAAGCTTTATGCGTAGCTGTGCATTTATACTTCTGCACGCTGTTTCTGTTGATCTGCAATACACTTCTGAAACACTAGCTGGCAGTAGGTGTTTGTGTTTCTCTGTGTCGAGTTTCTTCGCTGGTGTTTTGTTTTTTCTGAACATTTCCTTAACGCACAAGTGGCTCAAATGAGGCGGGAACCGGCGGACGTGCAACAACTTTAATCATGAGGTAAACACAAAACAACAGGCTCCATCCGGAGCTCCTTCATGGGACTCCACACTTGTAAACACTCACTGCATCAGGCGCGCGGCTCTCACCTCCACCCACACTCATCTGCGCTACCAAGCCAACCAATTACAGAGCTTGTGCTATGCGTATGCGTTACATTTTTTGAGAGGTGCGCGTCAACGTTGCCGACGGCTACGGCGAGGGGCTATGCGTCCACGCGTAGGTTACACCGTAGCATACGTTTGCGCTTGACGCAGAAGTTAAAATCGGTCTTTAGTCCCTTTATTCATCAGGGGTCGCCACACCGCCAACTATTCCAGCATAGGTTTTACACAGCGGAAGCCATTCCATCTGCAACCCAGTAAAAGGAAAAACCCATAAAAAAAACCCAGGTAAAACCCATACACACTTATTCACACACACTAGGGCCAATTTAGTTCATCAATTCCCCTATAGCACATGTGTTTAGACTGTGGGGTAAACCGGAGCACCCAGAGGAAACCCACGTCAACATAGGGAGAACATACAAACTCCACACAGAAACGCCAACTGACCCAGCCAGGACTCGATTCAGCGATCTTTTTGCTGTTAGGGGATTGTGCTACCCACTGCGCCACCATGCTGCCCCTGATTTTATTCATATGAAAACATATGATTTTAAAAGAAGGCGTGTCACCAAACCCCACCCCTAAACCTATGCCTCATTGATAGATGAGCAAATTGTACTAAAATGTACAAATGAGATCAAACAAATTAACCACCAAATCAAAACATGGGGAATGTAGGAATATAGTTAATGCCGATTAAAGCAAGTCTTGTTTTGTCCACAAGGGGACCCTGCAAAACTCGTATGGACCCTTTTCACAAGACTGTTATGACGTGTGTGACACTATTCTCTCTTGAGGCTGCCGTTATCAGTCTCACACTATTGTTTTCCTTCTTCTGAGAGTCTTGATAACACCATCATGGAGTTTTTCTTTCATTATTTCAGTAAATAGGATTGTAAAATAATGATTTGTCGTACTCTCCCATTCACTGCGCTCTTCTGATACTGAGAAACCCGGCAATATTTTTGAAATGTTCTTAAATGTCCATTAAGAGCACCTGTGTTATTAGACAATGTTTGTGCTGGACCTGGTGGAGCATACAGTGAGAGATATAGGGCCCTATCATACATCCGGCACAATAAGGCTCAAGACGTGTTTGACTCGATTTGTTTCTATTTTCAGACCAGCGCTGCAATAATTTTCTCATTGTGCACCACATTGTTTAAATAGTAAATTCATTTGCACCACTCGTGTGGACTCATATGTGTGCTGGTCTATAAAGGAGGTGTGTTGAGGCGCATTGTTGGAGTGTTGCTATTCTGAGGAACTCAAATAGACCGCACCATTGACCAACTAAAAGCTGCTCTAAAGTCCAGCAGAGCTCGTTAGTTATGCACATATGCAGGTCCAAACGCTTACACACTGCTGAACACACACAGGATGAACAGCAACACACAAATATCTTCACAGATGAAAACAATTAAAGGATTAAAATGATCCAGAAATGATTATTTTCTACATCAATATAAACACCACTGCCTCTATGCCTTCTTCACCTCGGGGGGCTTTTTCAGTTTATTGATGATGATCTGCATTAGTGTAATGTTATTATTATTAGCAGTATTGTTCATTATCTGCAGATTTATATCTGTTTTAATATAAACTAGTTTAGATTTGTCCACCTGTGGGGTTTTGGAGACGTCTGCATCACCATATGGGGCATAAGAACAGGACGTGTGTTTGGATATAACTCAGTTGTTTGAGCACACTTCATTGATATTGTTCATTTATTCCTGGAGAACTAAAATTCAGAAACAGTGTTGAAGCAAATCTTTGTTTAACAAAAGAAATGAAATCTGTGGGCTAATGGATGTGTTCAGTGGAGTGAGTTTCCACCGTTTCCTTACTCCACCAAAGTAAAGGAGTAAAGAGTAAAGTAAAGAGAAAGTAAAGAGGCTGAATGGAGGAGGCTCGTTCTTTATCCTCGTGCTGCAGATGCTCTGTTTAACTGTTTTCTCACTAGTGAAGCGTTTAGTTTTTAGTTTTTAATAGCAAATGCACCATGAAGCGACGCAACTTACTCTTAAAGGGAATGAGAGACGAGACTCTGATTGGTTTAATGCAGGTTATGCTCAAAACACACACCTAGAACTCATTAAGAGAATAAGCACAGCCCTGTTAGACCATGCGCCGGGTGCAGAGAGTATTTATCCATCCTTAAAATAGCCAAAGTTGATTCAGACACGCCATTAATGCTTTTGCATCATGAGCTTTATACTTTGTGCCTAGATCATTAAAATAGAGCACACAGCGTTCAAATCTGTGTTTTAACTGTGTCAATGGATTCCCTGTGTTAACTGAGCTTATTGTAAGGAATAACAGAAGGATGGACGATGCATTTGATATGTTGCAAGGTATGAACTTCACTGTCATTACCAAAAGCAGGAGATCTAAACTTCTACCACCACCAACATCAACTGGTCGTAATAGTTACAAATTGCCATCAGATTGCATTGGACAGTCATATTTTTCTGTGGTGTCGAACAGTTCACTGGAAATAGCCACTAAATAAAAAGTTACAAATTGATGTGAGATTGTGTTGGCCAGTCATGTGTTTCTCTGGTGTTACACTGGGAAATGTACTAGGACCGCTAGTTTGACAACAGCCCCAATTAACAGTGATCTCATGCAACAGTTCACTAGAAATGGCCTAGATTTGGACGCCTCAGTTACCTTATACATTACAAACGTTGAATGGTCTTGACATTTGTGCAGAACAGCATGAATTAAAACTCAACCCAATTGAGATGAAGTTTTCATGCCACTAGCATGTGACATGCACAACAATTTGTATTAATCAGAAGTAATTTTAGAGATTTGTGACACAGATAGTTTTTATGGTCACTACAGTCGGATGGACAGCATGTTGACCTGTTGTCTCTGGTCTACTTACTGCAATTTTACTCCAATTTTACACAGGTGCAAGCTCACAAGAAGCCAGACAAGAAATTAATAGTATTTACAATTTAAATGAACTTAACTAAACAATATCGGAGACTTCTAAATGACTGTGGATTTTTGTATTATAATGATACATTTTAGGTAGTAACTTAAATGCAGGGTCTCGTTTTCTTCTGCTTATCAGAATCATAATCAGTTTTATTGCCAAGTGTGCTTCACACACACAAGGAATTTGTTTTGGCAACAGAAGCTTCCAGTGTACATAAAGTGACAACACAAAATTAAATATGAGAAAAGAAAATTTCTGATGTTATATTTTTTCATATTATATTCTCATAAATTTCTCATATTATATTCATGTTATGTTCTATTAATAACATCAGCTTTGTGTTTTATTAACAACTCTGACGATAACAACCTGGAAAAATGCTGAAGGATCATTAATAACAACAACAAAAAATATCATGTGAATAAAAATAAAGTTATTAAAGAGGTGAAGGAATTTAAGTATCTTGGCATAACTCTAGACATTAATTTAAAATTTGATAGTCGTGTTAAACACATAAGTAAGAAAGTTAAGCCAAGTCTAAACTGTTTTTGTTTTATTAGAAGGTTTTTAACATATCAAACTGCAAAATTATACATGCACACAATGATATTCTCTCACTTGATGCATTGCATTCAGGGCCGGAGCAAGCCGAATTGCCGCTCTAGGCAATGGACTAGCACGCCGCCCTCAACCCGCAAGTGAAAACGAACCTGACCAGTTCATAAAGTGAGGACGGGGGGTTGATGTTGCGGATAAGTCAGTACGTTGGGTTGGGCGGCGGGGAGCGTTTGCCGCCCTCACTATTATGCCAGACCCCTATTATGCAAGTGTTTTGTTGATGTTGTGGATGAAAGTCAGTACGCTGGGTTGGGCGGCGGGGCGCGATTGCCGCCTTCATTTTTATGCCGCTCTAGGCGGCCGCCTAGGTCGCCTCTATGGACACGCCGGCCCTGATTGCATTACATCATGGTCACAAGCCTCTAACTACATTGAAGCCTGACTGAATATACTGAGGCCTGACTGTTGACTCAATATATAAACAAGCAGTTAAAATGATGGACTTAAAGCCTATGCGATGGCATCATTGTGAAGTTTTATGCAAACATAACCTTTTAGGTTTTAATAGTTTTATTACATGTAATTATCTTAAATTGTTTTTTAAATGCTTAAATAATCATGTTCCGATGCTGTTTTCTGATCTAATCAGTAGGCATCAAACCTCTCACAGAGTCACATGAGCAACTGCTAATGGTGACTGTCTAGTGCCAAAGTGTAAGACCTCATTTGGTCAATCTGCTTTCTCTGAAAAGGGAGCCAAACTGTGGAATGATTTACCTGTTAGTCTAAAATTAGAAAGTCATATCAATATTTTTAGTAGCGTTCTTAAAAAGTGGTTAAAAACAAAACAGCAGTGTTTGCACAAATAGTCTACTAGTAGTTTGTTGGATCATGTCGTTTTTGCTTTTGCCTTCAGTAATTTTATGTAAAGAATTATAATGTTGTGTATATGTATTATTATATTTCCATTTTGTCAATCCTCCTGTGGACAGGTGTTGAGAATTAGCAAGTTTGCTAAAACACTTAAACAAATGCATTTGGTTGTCCAGTGTAATTGTGATGTCCATGTCAAATACATAAAATAAAATACAATACAATCTAAACACCCCTTTACTGGGTTGCAGCTGGGAGGGCATTCGCTGTGTAAAACCTATGCTGGATAAGTTGGCGGTTCATTCCGCTGTGGCGACCCCTGATAAATAAAGAGAGTAAGTCGAAGGAAAATGAATGAATAAATAAAACCCCCTTTTTCCCATTATAAAGAAGCTACTGTGCATTGGACGATTCCAAGATGTTTGGTTCTTCATAGAAACTACTAATTAGTTTTTATCTTAAGGAGCACAACTAGAGAACAGTAAGTATTTGCAGACATCAGGTTTGGTTTGCACATGTAAGGCAGGGGTGTCCAAACTCGGTCCTGGAGGGCCGGTGTCCTGCATATTTTAGTTCCAACCCCAATTAAACACATCTGAAGCAGCTAATCAAGCTCTCTCTAGGTATACTATAAACTTCCAGGGAGGTGTGTTGAAGGAAGTTGGAGCTAAACAGGACACCGGCCCTCCAGGACCGAGTTTGGACACCCCTGATGTAAGGTGTCTTCAGGAGGCTGTGTACCAAATTGTATGAGAATTGGCCTCCAGGTGGTGCTATAATCAATAACTTAGCAAATCTGCTTCCATCTTAAAAATGAATTTATTAATTTGACTAGAACCACCAAAACAGCTCAAATGACACCTATTTTAATTACATATTAAATAAAACTACTCAAAAATAAAACAAATCCAAAAACACACAGCTAATACGTAAATAAAAAGATAAATAAATATATAAATAATGAATAAACTAAGAATATTTAAATATTTACATCTATATATGTATATTTATTCTAAAATATAATAATATATCTGTCATCTTAAATAACTGAAATAAATATAAATATAAATAATAAATATAGGCGGCATGGTGGCTCAGTGGTTAGCACTGTGGCCTTACAGCAGGAAGGTCGCTGGTTTGAGTCCCGGCTGGGCCAGTTGGCATTTCAGTGTGTAGTTTGCATGTTCTCCCCGTGTTAGCGTGGGTAATGAATGAAAAGAAAATAAATGAATGTATAATAAATATAAATAATTGATAATTAAATAACTTTCAGATTTAGGACGTTTTGGGGAGATTTATGCATCACTTTTTAATATATACTATATAACCTAGTAAAATGTCCTCATTTAACAAAACACAATGACTATAGAGACCAGGACAGCTTTGCTTCTCTTCCACTGATGGTGTAAATGCGGGACTTTGATCTGATCTGAAATCATTTTGTGTTTTTTCCACCAAAGAAAGAACCAAAACCCCCCCC
>CAIGQZ010001199.1:1634028-1647118 GCA_903798205.1 Danio tinwini | reverse complement strand
CCCCCCCCCCCCCCCCCCCCCACTCTCCTCAAAGCAGGAATACAGGGTCAAGAAAACCTTCACACCATGTACACTCTTCAGAGAAACAACAACTATTTAATCTGACAGATCTGAAATATCACAAAACTGCCAGTGCAGTCATAATTAACTAGGTAACATGCTGAAGATGGCCAGAAACACACTAAACAGCAACTAGAAATGCTTTATTATAACTGTGTTTACATGTCAAGTCAGAATTAAATACATTTTGTGAGGTACATAATGTTTTTGTGTGTGTGTTGAACTTTAAAACTCTTAATCAGAGCAGCTTGTAAAGGCATAAAGATGAGTTATAATATTATATATATACAATCCTGTATATATATATATATATATATATATATATATATATATATATATCTCCTGTTTAACAGAGAGCAGATTTCCTCAACACATTTCTAATCATAATCATTTTAATAACTCATCTCTAATAACTGATTTATCTTTGTCATGATGACAGTAAATAATATTAGACTAGATATTCTTCGAGACACTTCTATACAGCTTAAAGTGATATTTAAAGGCGTAACTTGGTTAATTAGGTTAACCAGGCAGGGGTGCATTTCCCAAAACCATCGTTAGCCAACTAAGGTTGCAAGTTTCGTCGTTACAAAGATAGTTTGTTGATTTGCCGTTTCCCAAATCCATTGCTCCAACTAACATTCACAAACTGCGTGGCAACCTTGAGCACTTGAAACGACACCTCTGGAGCTGTAGTTAGAAACATAGTTCCTGGCTGTGTTCTATTCCCACTTATCCCCCCTATGCCCTATTCATTTAGAACATTCTAACATTCAAAGTTGGAATTATAAAAAATAAAAAAGCATTAAGGTCATCTCTCTTAGGTGTAATTTGCTTTCAAAATATTTTTTACAGTTTTAGCGATCTTCATGTTTACAATTGTGCTCCCTTCGCAGTGCACTTTGAAAACTTTGATGTCATTTTAAACACAGCCTCATGATATTTAAAAGCTAAATGTATGTTACGTCTCCAAACAAAAAACATAGCATACGTTAATGCTTTTAATTTATAGTGGGTTATTTATGAAGTATCTGTACTGTATTCAACATGGGCCTGCTGGTTAGAGCATATCTGCAGTGGTTTGCACGTGATAAAATTGTAAAAGCAGAATTTTCAAAAAATAAATAAACAATATCCTACTTAATAATAATAATCATCATCATCATCATCATCATTTATATTATTATTAAAAGTTTTTTTCTTTCATTTTCTAATAAATTATAAATATTGAATTTAATTTCTTAATAAATGGCCAAATTTTTTATTTATATGATTTATACATGATATTAGAATAGTGTTCGCTTTTGTAAGTGATTTTATACTTTAGAATAGAATATGTAATGCTCTCAATAATATTAGTAAAGCAAACACAGGCTCTATTTGTGCTATTTACATATATTTCAATTAATATAGAAAGCGAGTGCATGTTTTTACCAAAACTAATATTGGATTTTATTTTGTTTGTGTAAAACAATATAATTTGCACAAATAAATGATGGGGTTCTTCTCTAAAGAAGTTGTTACTCCACCCCGTTTTATGGGCGTTTTGCATTATAACTAACATGGTTCAAGCGATGGATCTGCGACAGAGAAACTAAGGAGACACTCGTCACTACATCGTTCTTTTCCCAAACTATGCATCGTACTATGATATGATGGTTTGCTTTGTAGACTATCAAAAATATATATAGTTTAAAGAGGCTGATAATTTAGATCTTAAAATGGATTAAAAACTGCTTTTATTCTAGCCGAAATAAAACAAATAAGACTTTCTCCAGAATAAAAAATATTATCAGACATACTGTGAACATTTCCTTGCTCTGTTAAACATCGTTTGGGAAATATTTAAAAGAGAAAAAAACCCAAAAGGGGGCGAATAATTCTGACTTCAACTATTTTTTTTTTTTATAAATGTATAGTTTTAGTTGATCTGTTTCAGATATCACTGCAAAAATAACAATAAAATGCTTTTCTTACTCAAAGTTTTTGTCTTGTTTTTAGTCCAAATATCAAAACATTCTTAAATTAAGAAGCATTTTCTGGACAGCAAAAAAAATATTTAGTTTTTAGAAATAATGAGTCAAAATTAAGTGAGTTTTTTTCTTAAAACAAGCAAAATAATCTGCCAATGGGGGAAGCAAAAAACAAATCTTACTTCAAGCTGAAAACAAAATAATTTTATCTACCCAATTGGCAGATTATTTAGATTATTGAAGGAAAAAACACGTCATTTTGACTCATTATTCCTGAAAAACACAACGCTTTTTAAAGAGTTTTTAGAAACAAGACAAAATATCTAAGTAAGAAAACTATTTTGTTTTGCAGTGTACTGATATCACAGGTCAAATGACATTACGGATCTATTATATTGTCTATATATAAAAATATTTATGTTAGATTGTAATGTTTAGATTTTTTACCGTCTTGTAAAGGGGTATCTGAGCTAATCAAACCTCAAAAATTCCTGCTGCTAGAGGGCGCTGTTACTATTACTCATTCATACATTCATTTTCTTTTCAGCTTAGTCCCTTTATTAACCTTTATTAACAGCCAACATAACCAGCATATGTTTTACGCAGCGGATGTCCTTCTAGCTGCAACCCATTCCTGGGAAACATCCATACACACTCATTCACACATACACTACAGACAATTTAGCTTACCCAATTCACCTGTACCGCATGTGTTTGGACTGTAAGGGAAACCGGAGGACTCGGAGGAAACCCACATGAACACAGGGAGAACACGCGACCTTCTTGCTGTGAGGCAACTGTACTACCCACTGCGCCACCCTGTCGCCCCTGTTACTATTACTTTATTTTGTAATCAGCACGGCCACATTGATTAATGCTTAAAATTATACACCTGTAAACCAACAGCATACATTTCACTCTAAAGTGTAGTGTTTATTTTACTATATACTATAAGCGGACCGCACACATACACACACACACACACACACACACACACACACACACACACAAATTTCGTCACAGTAAAAAATGCTAAAAAACACAAATCGATTACTTTAACTTACAAATTTTTACATAAAACAATTAAGTTGACCTCCAAAATGCTTAAGAATTGGGTTTTTTTAACTTATTTTAAAACTCATCTTCAAAAACCTGTGACCGTGACGTCGCCTGGCATGGCGCAGGCAGGGCCCCACCCTGGAGTTGGGGCTTGTATGCGAGTGTCTGGTGTCCGGATTTTATCCCATGGAACCCAGCCGGAAAGGAGTGACATGGGACCATCCTCCTGCTGGCCCACCACCTGCAGGGAGAGCCGTAAGGGGCCGGTGCATTGTGGAACAGGTGGTGGTCGAAGGTTAGGAACACGACAACCTAATCATCAGAGACAGAAACTGGCTCTTAGTTCGGGGACCACAGGATTTCATCTCTGATATTCGCAGATGATGTTGTTCTGTAGACTTCATCAAACATGGACCTTCAGGGGCAGTACTGCCTAGTGTGATGTGGCTGGGATGAGAATCAGCACCTCCAAATCCGAGGCCATGGTGCTCCACCAGAAAAAGGTGGCTTGCAATCTCTAGGTTGGAGGAAAGTCCTTACCCCAGGAGGAGTTCAAGTATCTTGGGGTTTTGTTCATGAGCGAGGGAAGGATGGAGCGTGAGATTGACAAGGGGATCAGTGCAGCGGCAGCAGTAATGCGGTCGATGTATGGCTCCGTCGTGGGAAAGAATAAGCTGAGCCGAAAGGCAAAGCTCTCGATTAACCAATCAATCTACGTTCATACTCTCACCTTCGGTCATGAGCTTTGGGTCATGACTGAAAGGACAAGATCTCGGATACAAGCAGCTGAATGAGTTTGGCAGGGCGCAACCTTATAGATAGGGTGAGGACCTCTGTCACCCGGTAGGAGCTCGGAGTAGAGCCACTACTCCACATCAAGAGAAGTCAGCTGAGGTGGCTCGGGCATCTGTTTCTGATGCCTCCTGGACGCCTACCTAGGGAGGTGTTCGAGGCATGTCCCACACTGGAGGGACTATGTCTCCTGGCTGGCCTGAGAACGCCAGAGCTGGAGAAAGTGTCTGGGGAGAGGGAGGTATCAGGTTCTCTCCTGAGACTGCTGCCCCCTGCGACCCGGCCCCGAATAAGCGGAAGAAAGTTAAATGAAATAAGTAGTTTGAACAAACAGCAAAGGTTAACTATGTTATGTAGTAATAACCCTTTGTAAAGCTGCTTTAAAATTATAATTATTGTAAAAAGTGCTATATACAGGTAAAGTCAGAATTATTCGCCCTCCTGTATATTTTATTCTCCAATTTCTGTTTAACGGAGAGCAGATTTCTTCAACACATTTTTAATCATAATAGTTTTATTAACTCATTTCTAATAGCTGATTTCTTTTCTTTGTCATGATGACAGCACATAATATTAGACTAGATATTCTTCAAGACACTAGTATTCAGCTTAAAGTGACATTTAAAGGCTTAACTAGGGTATTTAGGGTAAAGTTAGGGTAATTAGGCAAGTCATTGTAAAACAGTGGTTTGTTCTGGAGACAATCCAACACTAATATTGCTGAAGGAGGCTAATAATATTGACCTTAAAATGGGTTTTAAAACAATTAAAAACTGCTTTTATTCTAGCCAAAATAAAACAAATAAGACTTTCTCCAGAAGAAAAAATATAAGAGGAAATACTGTGAACAATTCCTGTATCTGTTCAACATCATCTGGGAAATATCTGACAAAGAAAATCAATTCACAGGAGGGAAAATAATTCTTCAACTGAAAACAAACTTGAATTAGACTGAATTGAACACACACACACACACACACACACACACACACACACACACACACACACACACACACACACACACACACACACACACACACACACACACACACACACACATTTCCAGAATGGTGTTTCACTTCTACAGGATGTGTCGCTTTGACTTTCAACGCCAAACAGCCCAGAATAAACTTCTTCAGGAGAGAAATGATGAAGCCGGAGATCTACAGCTATAGAGAACTACACGTTTAAGCTGATATGGAGCAAATGAAGTACAGTTTAGTCAGTATACATTAGTGCAGTTGCGCAGATACAGTATAGTGTGTGTTTCAGCATGATCAAAGTTACTTTTAAAAGTAATATATTACAATCTTAAGCCTATTCTAATCTATAAAAAAGATAAAATAACATTACTTTGCTATAAAGTAACAGTTACTTTATTTGGTAACACTTTAGTTTGAGCCACAATTCACAGCATTTTCCACTGTCTTATTACCTGCCTATTACTAAAATATGAGCTGTTTATTAGCACTTATAAGTGTGATTTTATTCTACATCTCGAATCCTACCCAAAACCCAAAAAGCAACAACAACAAATAAAAAAACGTTCACATTACTTATTAAGTAACAGTTACTTTTTGTTAGTAACACTTTCATTTAGGTCACAATTCATGGTATTAGCTACATATGATCTGTCTATCATTAAAATAACAACTGTGTATTAGTAGCTATAAAGTATAATCATAGTTTACATTTCCAACCATACTCAATATGTAAAATGCAACAACCACAACAACAAAACATGTGACATTTACATTACGCTCCTTTAAAAGTAACAGTTACTCTGGAAACACTTTCGTTTAAGTTACAATACACACTATTAACTTCTGGCTTATTATTAGCGGAGTATTAAGATATGAAGTGTTTATTAGCTCTTATAAAGTATGAACTTATTCTACATCTCTAATCCTACCTAATACATAAAAAGCAACAACACAAAATATAACATTCACATTACTTTCCATTAAAAGTAACTAAGTAACAGTTACTTTATTTGGTAACACTTTAGTTTGAGTCACAATTCATGGTATTGGATACTTATTATCTGTCTATTGTTATATTATATATTAGCAGCTATAAAGTATAATCATATTCTACATCCCCAATCATACTCAATACATAAAAAGCAACAACAACAACAACAACAAATATATAGCATTACATTACTTTAAAATTAATTAAGTAACAGTTACTTTTTTTGGTAACACTTAAGTTTAAGTCACAATTTACACTATTAACTACGGCTTATTTCCAGCCTGATCTGACGAGGAAACGTAAGTATTTTACGTTTTGTCAGTTTAGCATCTAATTCATATGAATTCGTAAGAGTTAAGTCGTACAAAAAAGTATGATTTTAAAAAGGAGGCGTGTCACCCAACCCCACCCCTAAACCCAACCATCATTGGGTGATGAGCAAATCATACTAAATTGCACGAATTAGATCGAACGAATTCATACGAATTAGCCACTCAAAATCAAAACGTTACGAATTGCGGTGAGATTGTGTTGCTTATTTAATTTCATTTTCCTTTGGTTTAGTCCCTCAGCAGAATGAACCGTCAACTATTCCAGCATATGTTTTACACAGCGGATGCCCTTCCAGCTGCAACCCATCACTGGGAAACATTCTTACACTCTCTCTCACACATACACTATGGCCAATTTAGCTAATTCAATTCCCCTATTGCACATGTGTTTGGACTGGTGGGGGAAACCGGAGCACGCAGAGAAAACCCACACCAACATGGGGAGAACATGCAAACTGACCCAGCCGGGGCTCGAACCAGCGACCTTCTTGCTGTGTTGTGATCGTGGTACCCACTGCGCCAGCGTGACGCTCTATAAATCAATTCATAAAACATAAAATTACAAGGTGCCAAACTAAATGCTTGTTCAGCTGAAATAATGAATGAGCTATTTATACATTATTATGTATTATTAATATAGTAATATTATTATCCTGTAATTAATGATCTAATAAGCATAGCCATCGTTAACATCTTCCTTGTTTTCCATCTTTTCATAAGCATAAACCTTCACGTGCTGCAAACTGGTGGCGAATGTAAAATCTCAAAGTAAATAAACATTTTGCTCCACATTTGCCATCACACCCTCCATCATTGAGAAAACAAGTGTGAAATGCATCAGCAGTCTGTGAAAACAGTCCATAAAATGCGACAATTTGGCCATCTCAACATTAATGATGACATTTTGACAGCTGACAAATACTGTGTTCATTCATTCATTCATTTTCTTTTCGGCTTAGTCCCTTTATTAATCTGGGGTCGCCACAGCGGAATGAACCGCCATCTTATCCAACATATGTTTTACGCACCGGATGCCCTTCCTATCACTGGGAAACACCCATACACACTCATTCACACACATACACTACGGACAATTTAGCCTACCCAATTCACCTATACCGCATGTTTTTGGACTTGAAACCAGAGGAAACCCACAAATACTGTATTTTATTCATTTATTGATTAATTTATTTTATATTTAAACCCCAATCCTAACCCTATATTTAAAAGAGTTTAAAAACCAGCTGGCATCATACTAATTTCATGAAAACACACCCAGTCTAAAACAAAAAGTCAACATACTAATAAATATAAGACAGAGTCTAGTGTTTTGAACGTGTGGATGCTCATATTAACGTGAATGAATGAATTATTCCTCGAAACAACATCATGACATATCGCGTATGTATGTGCGCCATTTGTGGTTAATTTCGCATATTACGCACGCAGTACTGTCTAATAATTATGTACATCATTATCGCCCAACAAATCGCTCGTGAAGTGTCATGGAGACATTATATGGGACGATGACCGATCATTCAGAGCACATTATATAAAGCTTCACAAGCATCTAAAGGCTTTATTAATAAATAAAGACATTATGATGAGTCCTCGCGTGATTTGTCGAGATCAGAGGCTCGTTTAATCTCCTCACCGGCCTTTAATGCCGATTTACAGCTCTTCGGTATTTAAGCAATGTTTAAATATCACTCAGCTGTTCAAAACACTGTGGTTTAACACTTACACATACAAAATAAAGCTGTATATAAAGAAATAAATCAATTTAAATCAAGTCACTAGTCATGTCTCTGTACGGAAAACATATTCATGTCATTCAGCATCACACACACACACATACACACACCCAACGCGAGTGTGCTCGTGTGTTTAAAGATAGTAAATTCACTAATAGCACACACACAAACACACACACACACACACACACACACACACACACACACACACACACACACACACACACACACACACACACACACACACAGCTTTCCAAGGCGCCCATGAAGCTTTAAAGAAACGTTCAATGTGCTCCACATTCAGATTCAATGGCTTATTTATTGAAATGTACGGGTGTCTAAAATGATGTCATGTTTCTAAAACAGTCCTCACACACCCTCCCGTTAATAAACACCGGCAAAACACACTCCATTATCATTATTATCATCATGGTCTGAAATACACCATTTATTTAAGTGTATAAATAGCTCAAACTACACACATTACAGTATAATCACAGACATAAGCTGAGGTGGACTCCCTTAAGCCACACACACACACACACACACACACGGACACACGGACACACACAGCTTTTCAAAGCGCTCATTAAATCTCTAAAGAAACACCCAATGTGCTCCACATTCAGATTCAATGGCTTATTTATTGAAATGTACGAGTGTCTAAAATGATGTCATGTTTCTAAAACAGTCCTCACACACCCTCCCGTTAATAAACACCGGAGCAGAACACCGGTAAAACATCCTTCATCACCATCATAGACTGAAATCCACGCTTCATTTAAGTGTACAAAGAGCTCAAACTACACACATTACAGTATAATCACAGCACAGACAGGAGCTGAGGTGGACTCCTCTGAGCGCAGGGTTATAAACACACACATAAACACACACGGACATGAGAGCACACACTTACGGTCATCTTCTCGGCGGGCTCCGGGCGCTCAGCACATGTTTGTGTGGCCGCACCGGAGACCGTCCACCGCGGTGTAAGTCATGGCGGAGCTCCGCTGCTTCAAAACAGCCCGGCGGGTCTCCTCCAGCGGCCAGACGAGATAATAACACACACACTCACTCTCACGCACACACACTCCCTCCCTCAGAGGAGCCGTCTCAACTCCTCCTGAGCTGCCTACGTAGATAGACAGCACCGGCGCACGGCGGAGTGAGCGAGTGTGAGAGCGCGAGAGTATCTATGCCGCCAAACACGGAGTGCTTAAAAAAGGCGTTTTAATAATAAACACAGAGCACACATGAAGATATGATGGTAATTTATAGTAAATACTGTAGGGTTTTTGGACCATATATAGTATTGTTCTTGAATGAATCTTTTATGGTAATTTTATGGTTGCTACGGTAACACAACAACTATAGTAACATAAACACATGACTCAATACATTTCTTTTACAGATATAAATAATACACAACAATAAATCACAGTTTACTGTAGTAAAAATCAAAGAATACTAAAGTATTCAACACAGGCTCATTGTGGATATGTACCCCTGTCTACATTTCTGGAGACCGCAAATTATGTAGCCAGCGGTATGTCTGGCTCCATTTCATCTGAAAAAATGAACACTATGGGGTGGTATGATGCCACTGACGACTTCTGTTGCTTTTTTTGCACCACTGGCGTATGCCCACTGACTTGGTATGCAGAGTGGAGTTGACAGCGATGATGGGGTTTGAGTCTGGCGAAGAACGCTTCCAGAAAGCAGGTAAAACAAAAGCAACAAATATAAAATAAATAAACAACAAACTGAAAACGTGGTGAAATCACGCAGCCTCAATGGCCTTTGAAAACACTATGGCTTGGGTTTAGGGAGAGGGGTGGGTGGATCAGTCAAGTCAGTCAGGTGAAGTGTATATTGCGCCCTCTGGTGACTTTATGTGAGAAGAGCAGGGCCGTCACGTCCATAGAGGCGACCTAGGCGGTAGTGAGTGATAATAGTGAGGGCAGCAAATGCGCACCGCCGCCCAACCCAACGTACTGACTTTCATCCGCGACATCAACCCCCCCCCCCCCCCCTCCCACTTATGAACTGGTCAGTTTCGTTTTCACTTTTGGGTTGAGGGCGGCGTGATAGTCCTTTGCCTAGAGCGGCAGTTCGGCTTGCTCCGGCCCTGGAGAAGAGGACGCGCAAAAGGAAAAGCGTGCACAGCAGCCTCTGCTGGATTTGCAAAAACAAAAACCGTGAGCAGACGTACCTCCAGTTGAGTATTTTGCTGTCTCCAGAAATGTAGACCAGGCTACATATCCGCAATGAGCCTGGGTTAATAGTATTTATTACAGTACTGTTACAGTTAATAATACAGTATGCTGTTGCATTCATTAACAGTGCTGTAAATAGTAAAACAAATAGTTTAATACATTTTACTATTGCACACTCTCAGAAATAAAGGTACAAGAGCTGTCACTGGGGTGGTACCTTTTCAAAGGCACACATTTGTACTTAAAGGGTCCATATTGCTACCTCAAAAGTAGCAAGAAAAATTTAAGAGGAACACTTTTGTACTTTTTAGGTACTAATATGTACCCTTGATATGGCCTTTTTAGGTACAAAATTGTACCTTTTAAAAAGGTACCACCCCAGTGACAGCTTGCATACCTTAATTCCTGAGAATGTAGTGTTCAAAAACGGGGCAGCAGTGGGTAGCACAATCACTTACAGTTCGAGCCTTGGCTGGGTCAGTTGGCATTTCTGTGTGGAGTTTGCATGTTATCCACGTGTTTACGCGGGTTTCCTCCGAGTGCTTCGGGTTTCCCCACAAGTCCAAAAACATGTGGTATAGGTGAATTGGGTGAGCTAAATTGTCCGTAGTGTATGAGTGTGAATGGGTGTGTATGGATGTGCCTGGAAGGGCATCCGCTGCTTAAAACATATGCTAGATAAGTTGGCGGTTCATTCTGCTGTGGCGACCCCAAATTAATAAAGGCACTAAGCTGAAAAGAAAATGAATTAATGAATGAATGAATGGTTCAAAAACACTATTGCTTTTTTATTAAATTATATATTTTGTATAATTTATTATAAATTACTGTAGTCATTTTTTAATGTGGGAGCCTGCAAGACTTCATCAGTGAGAGTATCAGTGGACATCTGGAAAACAAGGTTTCACTAGACACAACAACAACAACAACAACAAAAAGTAACCTTTAGGCATATATACATATAAAAACTTAACTCAATTAAATAGTCATTTTATGGTCTACTTATATATTGCATGCATATTGCCAAAAGAATGTGGCATTCAATCAGATTTTGTACAAATATAGGTTTCATTTCTCATTCGTGCTGGACAACGCTAAATTATTCTAAATCTATTTATTCTATGTTAAATAATAGTCTACAAACAATACTTAAATATTTATGCAGTGGTTAAAAATTCCAACCCAGGCTTACTGGATATACCTGCATCTGCTGAGATTTTTGCGAAATCTAAATTACATTGCTCTGTGTACGTTTCAGATGACAGATCCACTAGAGGGCGCTGTGTATATTTTTGTGGATCTGAAATTCGTTAGAGTGCATTTTGTTGTACGTTACACGTCATTCTTGTGTACGTCCACTAGAAGGCAGATTTTTTCATACAGATTAGCTAGCCAAACACTTCGCTAAACCCTTACCTAAACCCAAACACTAGTGTTTTGACAAGAAAAACTAAGAGAACCAAACCAAAAGTGATACAAAGTAATTGTTGTATTACTTTCTGAGTGAATGGCTTCCTTCATGACAAAAGTTGATGGTCTCAGAGAAAAGGCTGTGTTTCAGTTGTTTGCATAGGGAATATCCACTTCATCCAGTGCTGTTTGTTTTCTGTATTCTTTAAATAACTCAATACTGTCTGTTTTACTGATGGGGGCGCTGCTTGGGGTGATTCACTGAAACAAATGTGAATCAATGAGCCCAGATTAGATTAGCTGCTCAACAGAAGAAAAAGCAGGATGTGTATCGGTTTTACATTTGTATATAGATCAGAAATAGATGAACAGCAGTTAAAAATGTCTATGTGTTTCCATCAGAGCAACTCTAACCTAAAGGAACACTCCTCTTTTTTGGGAAAGTGTTAGAGTTAGACAGTTCAGTTTTACCGTTTTTGGATCTATTCAGCCGATCTTCAGGTCTAGCAGGAGCCCTTTTAGCTTAGATTTGTATAACGATTAAACTGTGTAGTAAGACTGACGCGAAATGAAAAGTTGCTATTTAGTAGCATCTAGGATCTATACTCTCATTCTGGCGTAATAATCAAGGAGCTTTGCTGCCGTAACATGACTTCAGCAGGGTCAGCAGTAGCAATGTTATTACGCAGTGTGTTGGAAGTTACCTAGCTGGGGTCTAACTTCAGACACTATTTAGTACACAATGTAACTACAGAAGAGTCAAGCTTTAAAAAGAAAAAAAATAACAAAACTCAATTTCAAACAAGATGCTAATGGTCTAATCCGATTCAATGATCTATGCTAAGCTAAGCTAAAAGTGCTCCAGCCAAATCCAGAGATTAGCTGAATTGATTCAATAATGGCAATTCTCAACAGTTTAACCCTAGGGCAGCTGTAATGGAGTGAAAATGAAGTGCTCCTTTAAGTCAGAACTTCCCTAATGGAAAATATAGACATTTTAAACTTTAAATAAAGTCAGGTGTGTAGGCAGCAAGTGAGTGCAGCAGTGTTTGAGACACAGCCCACCTTCATCTCCCTCAGACTTTCTCTTTCTCTCTTGTGGTCAAGACTTTCGAGTCTCAGTTGATGTGCTCCAGTGATAAAAAAGGAACTCTTCTGCTGTATCATGGCTGCAGTGGGCACAATCATATTAAAGCCTGAAAATCAGCTAACTTCTGTTGATATAACCAACGTGACAACCTAGCAACATGTAGTGGTCATGTTGGAAGTTACCTAGCTGGGGACTATTTTCAGACACTATTTAGTACCTAATGTAACTACAGAAAAGTCAAGCTTTGAATAGGAAAAATAATGAAACTCTGGCAATTTTGAGGGCTATGCTAATGGTCTAATCCGATTCAATGATCTATGCTAAGCTAAGCTAAAAGTGCAAAGTGTTTACAATGTCAGTTTTTCAAACACTATTTAGTACACGATGTAACTACAGAAGAGTCAAGCTTTGAATAGGAAAAATAATGAAA
>CAIGQZ010001199.1:1622894-1634018 GCA_903798205.1 Danio tinwini | reverse complement strand
GAGTCAAGCTTTGAATAGGAAAAATAATGAAACTCTGGCAATTTTGAACAAAATGCTAATGGTCTAATCCGTTTCAATGATCTATGCTAAGCTAAACTAAAAGTGCTTAACCCTAGGGGGGCTGTAAAATTAGCTTCTTTTTTAAAAGATGGAGTGAAAATGAAGTATTCCTTCAAGTCTGACGTTCTCTAATGGAAATATATAGACCTCTTAAATGGTTTGCCATGTCAGGTGTGTAGGTGGCAAGTGAGTGCAGCAGTGTTTGAGACACAGCCTACCTTTCTCTCCCTCAGACTTTCTCTTTCTCTCTTGTGGATAAGACTTTCAAGTCTCGCTGTTGTGCTTCAGTGATAATCAAAGAACTTTGTTGCCGTACCATGCTGCAGTGATATTGTCCAGTGCCTGAAAATCAGCTAGCTTCTGTCAATATAACCAATGTGACAACCTAGCAAGTTATGACAGCTAGGAAGTTACCTAGCTGGGGACTATTTTTCGCACACTATTTAGTACACAGTGTAACTACAGAAGAGTCAAGCTTAAAATAGGACAATTACAAGATGCTAATGGTGTAATCTGATTTAATTATCTATGCTGTTAAAAGTGCAAACTGTTTACAATATCAGTTTTTTTTTCAGACACTATTTAGTACACGATGTAACTAAAGAAGAGTCAAGCTTTGTATGGGGAAAATTATGAAACTCTGGTGATTTTTGAGTGAGATGCTAATGGTCTAATCCGATTCAATGATCTATGCTAAGCTAAAAGTGCTTTATCCTAGGGGATGTCAGGTGTGCAGGTGGCAAGTGAGCGCAGCAGTGTTTGAGACACAGCCCACATTCATCTCCCTCAGACTTTCTCTTTCTCAAGACTTTGGAGTCTGTGCTGATGTGCTCCAGTTCTGTGGCCTATAGCCTTCAGTGTCTCCTACCGCAGATACTCCACGTCACACTGTACTCACTGACCTTACCAACAGACACAGACAAGAATAGCAGAATAGCCACTGCTGGCCTATAGCAACGTGGCTTCGTTTTTGCCTGATAACCCAGAATGAATGCGCATCGGTGGTTTATTTGCTTGTGACTCAGTAGATTTATCCAGGATACTATTTAAAGTCACGTGTGGCACACACTCATGCTGTGACAGCGGCTATTTTAGTCGCAGTCTCTGCACTTCCAGACTCTCTCTGCAGAGCTGTGCTTCTAAACACTGCTCCCAGAGCCCTTGAGCACTGCACATTATGCATGACACCCGAATCAAGCGCACTTAATTCAACTCAACTCATTGGTAGATACTCTAAAGCTACATCTCAAGTCAAGTCAAGTCAAGTCACCTTTATTTTTATAGCCCTTTATATAATCTAGATTGTGTCAAGGTTGCTTTACGTGGATGAACAGGAAAAGGATAAAAGGTCAGATCAATATTTCAAAAGTCAAAACCATAACTTAAAGTCACAAACAATATTTCAAAGTCATGACCCTATTTGGAAACAGTTTACTTGTCCCGGTTGGGTCACCTGCCGTTTCTCTGTGGAGTTTGCATGTTCTCCCCGCGTTGGCGTGGGTTTCCTCCGGGTGCTCCAGTTTCCCCCACAGTCCAAACACATACGCTATAGGGGAATGAAATGGTGTGTGGGTGAAAGAGTGTGTATGTGTGTTTCCCAGTACTGGGTTGCGGCCGGAAGGACATCTGCTGCATAAAACATATGCTGGAATAGTTGGCGGTTCATTCTCATGTGGCGACCCCTGATAAATAAGGCACTAAGCTAAAGGAAAATGAATGAATGAGTTTTATGAATGGGATTACTGTATAGTCACCCAGTTATGTAGTTTTAAATGCAAACCCAGCTGAAAAAGCAGCTTAAACCAGTCTAGGCTGGTTGGCTGGTTTCAGCTGGTCGACCAGCCTGGTTTTAGAGGGTTTTTAGCCATTTCCAGCCTGGTCTTAGCTGGCCAGGCTGGGAGCCCAGCCAAAACCGGTTATGTCCAGCTTAAACCAGACTGGATAAGGTGGTTTTAGCTGGTTTTAGCTGGACATTTTCCAGTGTGAGCAGCTATAGGCCAAAACCAGGTAGTCAGGTAGTGTATAATTACATAGTGCATAAGTGCATAGTGTGTCATTTGGGATGCAGCTTATGTTAAACAACTCATATTTAGCTTTATACATTTATTGAGCCGCTAGTATTCTGCTCCACCTACAATGCATCTTTGAAGAAGGTCTGGCACAAACTCTCCTTCTCTGGCTGATATCCTAGAAAATCAATAGGCAATGGGAAACCAAAATCCTCTTCAGTCTTAGGAGTCCTCCATGGCTCTGTTTGCCTACGCTAAACTGCAGCTTATTCTAAACAATTCTACTTAATAATAGGGCTGTCAAAATGAGCGCGTTAAGGCTTGCGGTTAATTTGAACGCAGTTGCAGTTTTGTTTATTTCCTGTTGTGTTTAATGTGAAAAGAAATATGGATAAGACCAAGGAAGCGCTTTCAGAAGGAAAGTTTCAGTATAAAACAATGAAGGTCACATCACCAGGCTCTTCAGCGTTTCCTCCAGAATTTTGGCTGTTTCATTTTTAATCTTTAGACTTTAACTGCAGTTCAGCAGTTCACTTTTATTCAGCAACATATTGTTCATGCCTTGTGACAATTATTGGGTGAAAATATGAAGTAAGGACTGCTGCTGATTTGATTCCGCATGGCAAATGGAAAGAAAAACCTCAGCATTTCAGGACTCGGGTGATCCTTTAAGGCATACCTGTCAACCCTCCCATTTTTCCCTGGATTCTCCCGTATTTTACAGTTCTATCCCGCTATCATCCCGTAAAGGTATTTTCCCGTATTTCTCCAGTATTTTCAGTCTTTCTCTGAAGGGTGGCAATAAACATTAAAGAGCCGATCCTCCCTATACGCAACCCATACTGCAGAACCACCAGGGGCCGCCCTTTGCTCTTAAATATGTGTCTGTTTTCTGCTTTTGCTTTATTTAGGCATGAAAACACTTTAAAATAAATATAAAAACGGCGGGATTCCCTTTCCTTTTATTACAGGTGCCGTCTCCCCTTCATATGCAATCCTCAAAACAATAAATAGAGGCTGTTTCCTAAACAGATTCTGCACACGCCATTTGAAGCGGAGTGAAAGTCTGAGTTTTGGGTGCGTGTTTAAACAGACATATACACATAATTAATAATAATAACATCTAAAGATGTCGATCTTGGTGGGGTTTCTTTTAAACACACTTAATTTCGTCTTAAATGAGCATAAAAAGTCAGGAAAGCAGTCGAATGCTTTCTTTATAACGTTAGATGTGTGCATTATTAAAGTGACTCCTGTTATTTAATGTAATCAAACAAAAGAAATCTAAATAAATACGAGATTCATTCACTGCCCTTTAATCACAATGTGTGAGTTATACAGTGAAGAAACGGCTAATGAGATTTGAGAGCTTGATTTTATTTCATTATAATAGTTATTAATGTTAATAAGCTGAACTGTTTGCTAATGTATTTGCTGCTAATATTTACTATTTATTTTTTCTGTTGTAAATAATAATAATAAAGCATATTACTGACCATTAAACTGTTTATTTACAATGAAACAGCTCCAAATCAACATATTTAGTCATTTGGTGATTTTTTAAGGGGGGTCGGAGTAATACCTTATTATGGTGGGCATATCCCTTATTTTCACATCCCAATGTTGGTAATTAAAAATCGCTGCTTACATGGTAGACTCTTAATCAGAGTATTATCTTAATCATAAAGGCGGAGTATTGGTGTCCATGTAAATGTACTCAGTGAAAGTGTCAGATGATGTCACAAGCTGTCAAAGACAGCTCATTCCTCTATAAGTTGATTCCATGCGCCCTCAAATGTTTCATCAAGTTTGACGTGTTTCCCCCCTACACGCAACTTTAGTAAACCGTCTGCTTCACATTACTGTGTCAAAATCCTTGCTTGTAAAATACAGCCATACTTTAGAACGCTTAGTTTAAGCAAAGTTGATGAATCGCTGAGGAGGTTGAGGGGTCGCTCACCGGGTGCGATGTACTGCGTGCGTTGTGTGTGTGTGTGTGTGTGTGTGTTTCCTAGCAACAAGAACACACACCTTACATCGCTGACTGCCCAACGAATATGTATTGTATAGTCTTTGCGGTGTCCGTATCCCTCAAAGCTGTTCAAAATTAAATGTTTAGAGATTGTGTGACCAAAGTCCCTGTAAAGGCCGGTTTATACTTCTGCATCAAGCGATACGCGTGGACGCATAGCCCCTCGCCGAAACCATTGGCGACGTTGATGCGCACCTCTCAAAAAATGTAACACGTACGCATAGCGCAAGCTCTGTGATTGGTCGGCTTGGTAGCTCTGACGAGTGTGGGCGGAGGTGAGAGCCACGCACTCGATGCAGCGAGTGTTTACAAGTGTGGAGTCCCGTGAAGGAGCTCCGGATGGAGACTGTTGTTTTGTGTTTATCTTATGATTAAAGTTGTTGCACGTCCGCCAGTTCCTGCCTCAAAATGAGTGAATTTGAGCCACTTGTGCGTTAAGGAAACGTTCAGAAAAAACAAAACACCAGCGAAGAAACTCGACACAGAGAAACACAAACACCTACTGCCAGCTAGTGTTTCAGAAGTGTATTGCAGTTCAACACAAAAAGCGCGCAGAAGTATAAATGCACGGCTATGCGTGAGGCATACGCCGTGGGTCACGCCGATCACTTGACGCAAAAGTATAAACCAGGCTTACGTGCCTTTAATGTACCCCTTGGCCACATTGTCCCCCGACAATGTCCACGGACTGGACTGTCTTAGCAACTGGCTAAGTGTTAAGGAGGACTAAGCTAAATTGTTTCTACTTTATAATTAATGTTCTCACCTCGCAATACAACTTTACAATGAATACAATTGTCTGTATTCAATACTTTATTATTATTATAATTTTCCATTTTCCATATCTGCAATGCCTGTATTTTGAATTTTTTTTGTTGTCCACTTAGAATCCAACATGGAAATCATTTGTGTGTGTTATTGGCATTGATTGTTTTGAAATTTAAATGGCACTTACATGCCTGAGTTTTTATTTCTGTAATAAATACGGCTTTTCGTGATTAATTATGATTAATTACAAAAAAAGTGTGATTAATTAGTTACTTTTTTTAATCAATTGACAGCCCTACTTAATAATCAGGGGCAATGCAGTGGCGCAGTAGGTAGTGCTGTCGCCTCACAGCACGAAGGTCGCTGGTTCGAGCCTCGGTTGGGTCAGTTGGTGTTTCTGTGTGGAGTTTGCATGTTCTCCCTGCGTTCGCGTGGGTTTCCTCCGGGTGCTCTTGTTTCTCCCACAGCCCAAAGACATTCAGTACAGGTGAATTGGGTGGGCTAAATTGGTTATGTGTGTATGTGTATGAATGAGTGTGTATAGATGTTTCCCATGGATGGGTTGCAGCTGGAAGGGCATCTGCGTAAAACATATGCTGGATAAGTTGGCGGTTCATTCCGCTGTGGCGACCCCAGATTAATAAAGGGACTAAGCCGAAAAGAAAATGAATGAATGACTTAATAATCAAATCAAGTTAAACTGGCTTCATCACTCAGTGATCAATGGTCATCTCCAACCCAGGCTCATTCTGAAAACGTACCCCTCTATACATTTCTGGAGAGTGCCAAATAGCTATGTTTTTTTTTTTTTTACAGTTTTAGTTATCACAAACCCCCCAGAGGGCGCTGTGTACTCTTTTTCAGATCTAAAATTTATCTCATGAGTGCCATTCCCACGTGCTGTTCTCAAATTCACCAGCACTCACCCACTTTCCTAAAGCCAACCAACAGTGTTTTCAAAAGCAAAAAAAGAAAAAGAAAAGCTCAGATTTTTACCACATTTCCAGATTTTACCACATTCTCACCCTGTTATTTACTTGTTTGTTTTTGTTTTTTTT
Organism: Danio tinwini; assembly: GCA_903798205.1. Lineage (NCBI taxonomy): Eukaryota > Metazoa > Chordata > Actinopteri > Cypriniformes > Danionidae > Danio > Danio tinwini. The sequence continues at coordinate 1,628,091 of CAIGQZ010001199.1, read as the reverse complement.
TGCCTTTTTTTTGTCTTACCTGCTTTCTGGAATTGTTCTTTGCTGGACATGAACCCTGTTGTCATAGTCAACTCTCCGCCGATGCACATGGCGAGCTGCTGGACAAACTGGCAACATTGGTAAAGCCTTCCACACGGAGGTAACTGATCAGCTGGTAAGTGTGAAAAAGAACTGTGTCATACCGCCCCGTAGTGTTCATTTTAAAGACAAAATGCAGCCATACGTACTTCTAGCTATATAATTTGCGATCTCCAGAAAAATATATAGGGCTACGTTTTCAGAATGAGCCTGTCTCATATTTAGCTTTATACATTTATTGAGCCATTAGTATTCCGCTCCACCTGCAATGCATTTTTTGAGGAGGTCTGGCACAAACTCTTCACTTCTCTGGCTGATATCCTAGAAAATCAATAGGCTATGGGAAACCAAAATCACCTTGAGTCTTATGGAGTCCCCCAAGGCTTTGTTTTAGGACCGCAACTTTTTTATGTGCTGCAATTTACATGCGTACTCTAGGGCCTAAAAAAATCAGCGGCATAGAAAATATTGTGCATTGCAATGCAAACAACACACTCACACACATGTATAGTTGCTCCAAAGACAGATCGAAAGTGTTCCCCTGCAGTCAGGATGGCCTCTAACTTTTCAAAGTTAACCCTGAAGGACCTCAAGTGCCTAGTTTCATATCATATGTGTCTTGACATTGTTGGCATCCAGCTAAAGCTCTCTCCTTCAGCTTATTTGATGAAACTGATGGTGAATCTGTCATTCACGCCTTCAGGTCTGGATTAATGTAACTGCGGCTCTCCTGACCGCACATATCCCTCTCATCCTTCAGAAACCTCACTGGCTCCCCGTAACTAATCACACACGCTTTAAAATTCCACTCACCACTTTTAAAGCCCTACATGGTTCTTGCACCAAAGTATTTGGCCGATTTGATTCACCCCGACGCTCCTGCTCGTCTCCTCAGGTCCTGTGGATCCAATTTATTAATGTTTCCAAGTCCGCATTGTCTGTCAGCGACAGCATCTCTGTGAAACGTCAGCTTGATCAAAATTCAAAGCCCAGCTGTTTACTCAGAGATTTCTCTATTTATTTTTGACGTCTTTCATGCTTGTTTGTTATGTCTCCTGTGGCTTTAAGTCTGCATTGTGAAATGACCTTGGGTGAGTTAAGCAAGCCACAGAAACAAAACTGCATGTATTTTTTGAGAGACTGTGCTCTTTTCACACCAAAGTTGTGAGAATTAAAAACGGTAGCAAAGAACAATGCAGAGCACTGTTTTCATGGCTGTTAAACGTTATCTGAACAGATGGCATTGCATGCTGCTTGTGGTTTTGCACTAAAGTCCATGAAAGCGGAAAGTCAGAGTCCCTCATGCGCTGCTTTCAGCCTCTGTGAATTGACGTTTCCATTGTTTGGAAGGAATGTGCGCATATTGAGTGCCAACTGAAGGAAAGGTTGGGTCTTTGCAGTGTTATGATGTGATGGCATGTAAGCACTGAGCAGGCGATCTGAACTTTTCACACCTGCACAGGCAATGCCTGACAACTGCGTTCGGCTCGACTGAAGAAGCCATCAGCATCAAATCACTACAAGCTTATTACTGACAGTAGGATGAGAAAGAAAGAGATTGTAGAAGAAAAAAAAACAGTTCTTCCTCCGGCTTCTCCACCTCAGTGACATTTCAGAGACAACCTGACAGTAAGAGAAACCGAAGCTCTGAAGTCTGAAGCGCTCCCCGAATCTGACAAGACAAGCAAACGCTGACCCCGATGCTGCCGCAGAGGAAAAGCTTTTCCACTTTTGTGACTGAATTCTGAGTAAAGAGTAATGAAGAAGACACTCAAGAGTTCAGCATGTGCAGCAGCAGCACAGGAAAAAATACTGAATGTATTATTATTGAATTATCAGTGCACAATATTAGTTTGTATGCATCATTGCATCATCGTTATCTTAAAGGTGCAATAGGGGATCTGCCTAAATGCTAACCGGTTAGCACAATATCTTTGAAAACACAATCCCTCCCCTGCCATCCAAAGCCACGCCTCCTGAAATCACAAACGCGCACATTAAAGATGACACTACACAACCCACTAGATCATGTCATTCACCTTTTAGAAAACTTTACAGTACTTTATATTACTACAATTCCCAAAGAGAAACTGTATTATATCAGCAGGCTTCAGTTGTGTAGCAGCAGAACTTGTCATGATGTGCAATATTTCATGCATGCAAGGATCACTGGTCTCACTTTCTCACACACTCTGTCCTAAAGCCACTACTGTATGTTTAGTGTTTGGCTGGCGGCCAGTCCCACTGTAACCTATACGCAGAGTACACATGCTGTGTAGAGCATCAAATTGTTACTTTAAACTGTGTATAAGTGAAGTTTATTTATAAACTAATTTCAAGAGGATAACGTGCGCTGCATTATTCAATTTATGATTCACCAATCAGACGATACCTAAGCCACTATAAATGCCTTAGGTTTCATACCATAGTCATCTTTGTTTTGAAGAATCCCCCCTTCCACCTCTATTCCTCCTCCTTTCCTAGATGCGTGACACAGTGGCCCAGTGGTTAGCACTGTTGCCTCACAGCAAGAACGTCTTTGGTTCTGGTCATTACCAAACCAGCCGACGTTTCTGTGTGGTCCGCCGGTTTCCCACTGTCCAAACACATGCAACTTAAGTTAATTGACTAATCCAAATCGACACTATAGACATGCTCCTAGTAAGTAGTTATCTCTTAAGAGCAATCACTATCTGTACATTAGCTACTACAGCAGGGGAGTTCTCCAGCTCAAACTCCCTTCTCGCCTTGCAAACGTGAGGGAGCCCCGGGCTCGAGGATCTTATGAGCTCAGGACTCTCTCCTGGGGCAGCATGCCAAACACGCTTTATAATCAATCATCAGCTAAGTGTGAACTCTTGAAACCTCTCTGTGTGTGTGTGTGTGAAGTGGAGCAGTTCTTCTGAATCCACTGCTCATTTCCTCAGTCTCAGAGACAGCAGGTGGATCTGGAGTCTGCCAGGATAATTTAGTCCAATCACAAAACTGGATCAGGTCTCAGGTGCCATACATGTGCATCCTGCTGGCTTCAAATCGGAGGAAGTGAGTGAACGGCACTAAAAACTGAGCATTAGGAGATGATGCTCTAATGCTGACAATGTCATTCAGTTTATCTTTATTTCTGTAGTGCTTTTACAATGTAGATTGTGTCAAAGCAGCTGAACACAGACGCTCTAGTAAACTGAAGCTGTGTCAGTCCAGTTTTCAGAGCTGAGGTTCAGTTCAGTGTGGTTTTATTTTCACTGCTGAAAGTCCAAACACTGAAGAGCAAATCCATCGATGCGCAGCACAAGTCCCAAACCAAGCAAGCCAGTGGTGTGACAGTGGAGGAACAAACTTCACCAATTGACCAAAGTGAAGGACAAATAGCTCAAGAGAAACCAGGCTCTGTTGAGCACGACCCTTTCTCCTCTGGCCAAACTTCTTGTGCAGAGCTGCAGTCTAGGTGCTGAAGGCTGGAGAGAACCGCAGGTGTGAGCAGGTCATTGGAGGGTGTTCAGGCTCGGTCTTTCAGGAATCAGTCTCATGCTCTCCACTCATGCTCAGGATACAGCCTGGTCCAGGATTATAGAGACCTCAGGATAATAATAATTATTTAGATCATAATAATTTATAATCAATAATTTTATACATGCCCTTTTGCTAGTAGCAGTAGTTTGTCAGTGATCTATAGTTAATGCTGCTCCATCTGAATGCATGTTCTGGAGGTTTACAGATAAAATGCGCATGGAAATCATCTTTCATTAATCTCTCGGCTGTACTCTCTAAATTTTCACTCTAATGAGCGAATGTACTGTTGCACTTAGCTCATTTATCCAGTGTTTATATTTGCATGTCAACTTATATAAAAGGGCGTTGTGGCACAGCAAGAAGGTCTCTGGTTCGAGCCCCGGCTGGGTCAATCGGCATTTCTGTGTGGAGTTTGCATGTTCTCCCAGTGTTGGTGTGAGTTTCCTCCGGGTGCTCCAGTTTCCCCCACAGTTCAAACACATGCTCTATTGGGGAACTGATGAAGTAAATTGGCCGTAGTGTATGAGTGTGCATGTGAATGAGTGTGTATGGGTGTTTCGCAGTACTGGGTTGCAGCTGGAAGGGCATCCGCTGTGTAAAACATATGCTGGAATAGTTGGCGGTTCATTGCGCTGTGGCGACCCCTGATTAATAAAGAGACTAAGCCGAAAAGAAAATGAATGAATGATTAATAATCTCACAATCTTTATGACACATTAACTCACAGTAACTGATGAACCGTATTGTAAAGTGCCGCCACATTTTCTTTGGGAAATGTGAGAACTCCATGATGTCAGATTTGCTGAAAGCACAAAACGAGAGAAGAGGAGGAGGAGGAGGATGAGGAGGAGGAGGATCTGCTAGTGTTTCAGTGAAGCTGCTGTAACCTGGCAACCCTGCAGGAGAAACAGACGTGTCATCACAGCACAGGGTTTCTGTGGAAACAGGTAAATGTGAAGGTGCGAGGAATAATGCCACTGCAAACACTGATGTCCATAACATATCTGACAATAGACCCAGTGTGTTTGTAAATGAACACGCTATTGACCTTATTCTTCACATATGAGCGGGTGCAGCCATTGGAATGTTTTTGGCTGAAGTCTTCTGCTCTCATCCACTTCCATTGACTAAAAGCAGCTTGTTCTGCTGCTTAATGTTTCAAACTGATATTTCCTTATTATAGTATTATTCCAGTTTATATATTTATAGTCATGAACACACTTGTCTGTTGAGCGAGTAGTCTGACTGTTTATTATTAGCAAGTATTTCTGCCGTTTATTATTCCTAGAGCTATCAGTAATTTAGGGCAGAGCTGTCAGTAATTTAGGGTGGGTTTATCAGTAATTTAGGGCGGGGCTATTAGCAATTTAGGGCAGAGCTATCAGTAATTTAGGGCGGGGCTTTCAGTAATTTAGGGCGGGGCTATCAGTAATTTGGGACAGGGCTATCAGTAATTTAGGGCAGAGCTATTAGCAATTTAGGGCAGAGCTATCAGTAATTTAGGGCAGGGCCATCAGTAATTTAGGGTGGGGCTATCAGTAATTTAGTGCGGGGCTGTCAGCAATTTAGGGCAGAGTTGTCAGTAATTTAGGGCAGAGCTCTCAGTAAT
>CAIGQZ010001199.1:1605802-1618302 GCA_903798205.1 Danio tinwini | reverse complement strand
AGTACTCAAGAGTAGTGAGTATCATGGTGTGAAAGGTTGATGCGTTCACATGCAATTTGAGCACGTGTGTGTGAAAACGTAACGTTCTGTAGTGCATTTATTCAACTCAGGCTCATTCAGAAAACGTACCTCTATATACATTTCTGGAGAGCGCCAAATATGTTCCAGGAGCTATGTTTCTTTGCAGTTTTTGTTTTCGTGAATCCACCAGAGGTCGCTGTGTACGCTTTTTCAGATCTCAAATTTCTCTCGTGAGTGCTGTTCACGCCTGCTGTTCTCTCTCAAAGTCCAAAGACATGCGGTATAGGTGAATTGGGTATGCTAAAATTTACTGTAGTGTATGAGTGTGTGTTTGAGTGTGTGTGGATGTTTCCCAGTGATGGGTTGCAGATGGAAGGGCATCCGCTGCGTAAAACATATGCTGGATAAGTTGGCGGTTCATTCCGTTGTGGCGACCCCAGATTAATAAAGGGACTAAGCCGAAAAGAAAATGAATTAATGATTTTTGGAAATCACCAAGCGACACCCATCCTTGGGAACCCACCCCCACTTTGGGAACCACAGCTCTAAATCAGTCAGTGTCACTATATCACAGTGGAGAGCGTGTCAATCTACCAATCAGGGCCAGTTCTTCTGTTGGACCTCATAACCTTGAAGCTCTACCGAGTGATTTCTGTGGTGTCCTCCCTCAGGCAGAGATGTGAATGCATAATAAAAGCCCACCATTATCTCTGAGAGCAGACATCATGCTGAGGGAGCAGAGCATGCTGGGAAAAAAAGAGGAGCTTTGAGACTCCATCTGTTCTCTGTGAAAGAGCTCACCCCAACGACTGGCTTACAGTAATAATGCAGACTGACATACTGCGCCGTGTAAAAGAGGCTGAACAGACTGGGATACGCAGAATGAAGCTGTGTGATACAGCAGTGTTTTTCCCAACCCTGTTCCTGAAGGCACACCAACAGCACACATTTTCAACCTCTCCCTAATCAAACGCACCTGAATCAACTCATCAGAACATTCGATTAGACTCCAAAACCTGAAAAGGGTCAGATAAGGGAGACATCCAAAATATGTACTGTTGGTGTGCCTCCAGGAACAGGGTTGGGAAACACTGCGATACACAACCAGATGTGAAATCCACTGCGCTTACATTTACCTGTAATGTAGGCAATCTGAGAACGCAAGTGAAGGTTTAATTGAATAATCATTCATTCATTTTCCTTTGACTTAGTCCTTTTATTAATCAGTGGTCGCCACAGTGGAATGAATCGCCAACTTATCCAGCATATGTTTTACACAGCGGATGCCCTTCCAGCTGCAACCCAGTACTGGGAAACACCCATACACACTTAGTCATACACACACACACACACTCATACACTACTGTAAGATTCGAGATACCACAAATATTTTGATGTCTTTGACAATTCAAACATGAGCTGAAAACACAGAGACAATCTGCTCCACAACCCACCAGGTGGGAATGCAGGAAAGTCAGCTCATTCCTTCATTTACATTTAAAGCACTCACCCTCTCTTCATACATACTCACACAGAATGGTCATTTCAAAGTATGAATGTTCTAAATCAATCCAAGTGACTTTATTTATCATGTCTGATATCATTGGAAATGTCTCAGTGCGACTGGTACAATGGTCTCATTCCCTCAGAAATGGACATAATCAAAATAATAGATATATAACTTCAGGTACCTCTTAAACCACTGCGAAGGGTGTGCCTTTACCTAGAGGCTTCTATTCAAATGCCTATAGGCAGAAACTCTTCCACTAAAATGCAAATGCCTTTTGTTATTCAACACACCCCTCTTTTCGAGGAGTTTCTTGGTTTTGACTACTTAAGGGAAAGTTTCTAAATGTTCGGGGCGATTCTGTACCCAGATTAGCCCGTAGTGTGGAGCTCTCATTTGATCTTGGATTTATCTTGGATATATTGATGCTTTGTATTGATCGTTTATGAATTGACTGAGTGAATTGGCATAAAACACATTTACCTGACTAATAAATTGTTATAATTATTGTATAGCGGCATAATTCACGTATATTTAGACGGTAAAAGGCTATCTAAGGGGATGGACCTTCATCTCTAAATTTCTGATTTAGTAGATAGCTGATCTATGGGGACCACATAAAAATACTCTAATCTGAGTACGTAGGGTTCTGCCGTTTTAGAATAGTGGTTAATCGCCTCTGTTTAATGACCAAGACTGACATGCTTGTGTTAAGAGATTGTATACTCGGCCGGTACAAGACTCGAGATGTTATAGGAATCCGAATGAATGAGAATAACATACAAAAACGGATCGAAGAGAATATTCAATCATAATCTGAATTAATATCAAAGGAAACAAAATAATCTAATCCATGTTTTATAATTGGAGTCAGATAAAACGAGAATGAATATATTAATATTCTAAACCACCTCATACTAAAATTGGAGTCAGATATGAGTTAAACTTGAAGTAAATCAACATTGTGCACTGGAAAGACCGAACAGGCAATAAACCTTCATCCACCAGTAGATACTGTCGTTGGACTAACTGTCTGGACCTTACACTACAGTCAATTTAGTTAATTAATCCCCCTATAGCGCATGGGTTTGGACTGTGGGGGAAACCGGAGCACCCGGAGGACCCAGCCGGGGCTCAAACCAGCGACTTTCTTGCTGTGAGGCCACAGTGCTAACCACTGCACCACCGTGCCACCCTTCAGGAAAAATGTTGCTGCAGTTTTGCTAATGTAGGTGCACCTCTGATGTTCAAAAATCCATATATTAACTCTTGTGTATCAGCTGTGTACAGTGGCAGTCTCCTGTCTCTCCTGTGGAAAATTGCTGCAATTTCAGGCCCCCTAGACAACAATTTTGGACCCCCCTTGTAGTGGACCAGTGCAAATCTACAGACTTCCTGCAAACCTGCAAGTCTATCAGCTCCTTTAGTTAAAATCAACTTCTGGCAGCTCTTTCAATCAAAATCTCATTTCCATGGGATCCCACACAGCGTGTCCCCATCTGCTACGCCACTGCCAGCTGGATATACTATCAAACACATGTGCCTAAGGTGGATAAATCTAGCCCAGCTGATGTGTGTTTCTGTCAGTTTCTGGCTGTGTCTCGATACAACATCCTGCTGCTGATATTTAAATCTAACAACTGTGCTCCTTTCTATCTTGCTGTTATGATTGCCAGAGGTGTTGCCATTTGCCACTACTTGTCCCATCATGTTCTGCAGTCACACACCTGTTTCGGTTCACCTTCTGATTACACACAGCTGTTGACTATCAAGACTGACCACACGCACACTGGCTGCGTCTGAAATTGCCTACTACCAAAGAGCTTAGAATGACCAACAGGCGACACTCTGTTGTTGTTTGGGAAACAGCCACTAGATGCCGCTAGTGTCATGCGGTGGCCATTTTGGAATGAAAACTCCAATAGAACAACAGAATATCATAAGTCTGTAAAATAAACTATTAAAAGTGCTGATGATTGTGATAGTAAGTGTTGTATTGTCGTCTTTCAGGTTATATCTCAGCTTTAATGCGCTTTTTAAATAAAGGAATAAAAAAGCAGCTGCTTGCCATCGTGACAACAAAAAGATCCAATGGACGGCCAATCGTTTTCACTCCGGAATGGCGGAATCACAGGGCTGTTGCTGGGCACTCCTGTTGCAATAGAATGTTCAATTGATTGTCGCCTCTTGGTCATTCTAAGCTCTTTGCTATTACTCAGTACGGTATTTTAATTTAAATGCACTACTCGGCTGTTAGAAAAGTGCATTTTATACGGTATGAATGTCAGTAGTATCAATGGAACTCGGACATACTACATCATTTTATTCTAGCTGAAATAAAACAAATAAGACTTTCTCCAGAAGAAAAAATATTATAGGAAATACTGTGAAAAATTCCTGAATCTGATCAACATCATTTGGGAAATATTTGATAAATCACAGGAGGGCAATTAATTCTGACTTCGACTGTAAATGTAAGTCTGAACACACAGACATTGATGTTAAAACTTATGTTAAGTGTAGAAAGAAACCACAGAAAATGACAATGAATGCATAACTACTGAAACCCCTTTATATAGAAGACAGCATTCTGGGGCTGTGCATTGATCTGTTGTTCACGGTGTGTCTCCTCATTGATTATTGATCTCAGAGCTGCTTCAGATTCTTCCCATGATGCTTCATGAATAAAGAGCTCAGGACATGAAAGGAATTGATTAAAGGAGCACGAAAATGAATGAGGACAAATCACAGATGCAAATGCAGCTCTGTGGAGGCTCCAAAAACCCGCGACGGTCCAGCAGGTCCACCATTACACTTCCTTAGCAGATTCATATACATATGTAATATACGGAAATACAGTTGAAGTCAGAATTATTAGCCCCCCTGTTTATTTTTTTCCTCCCAGTTTTCTTTTTAACGGAGAGCAGATTTTTTCAGCACATTTCTAATCATAATAGTTTTAATAACTCATCTCTAATAACTGATTTATTTTATCTTTGTCATGATGACAGTAAATAATATTAGACTAGATATTCTTCAAGACACTTCTATACAGCTTAAAGTGACATTTAAAGGCTTAACTAGGTTAATTAGGTTAACTAGGCAGATTAGGGTAATAAGGTAAGTTATTGTATAATGATGGTTTGTTCTGTAGACTATCGAAAACAAATAGCATAAAGGGGCTAATGATTTCCTTAAAATGGTGTTTAAAAAATTAAAAACTGCTTTTATTCTAGCCGAAATAAAACAAATAAGACTTTCTCCAGAAGAAAAAATATTATCAGACATACTGTGAAAATTTCTTTGCTCTGTTCAACATCATTTGGGAAATATTTAAAAAAGAAAGAAAATTTTAAAGTGGGGCGAATAATCTGACCTCAACTGTATATTTATAGTGTTGGTTTTCTGCACAGTCTAACATCAGCGAGGCACATGCACTCTTTAAAAAAAGGGCCCTATTATATACCTGGCACAATAAGAGTGCAAGGTGTGTATGGCACTATTGGCTCGTTTCCACTGACTGTACGGTATGGTATGGGTCGGTACGGGTCACCTTTATCAGGCTTGCGTTTCCACTGCTAAAAGGGTACTAATGGTACTCTTTTGGTGGGCGTGGTGTACGACAGAAAGTTGCAGTCGACGTCATTTTCGCTCGAGAAAATGTCTAAAGTAAAGCTGTACTGGTCGCTCAAATATAATATGAGGAGCTCTTCTCACAAAACAGATGCTTTACACACATAAATACTTGTGTATAAATGTTCATTACTAACTTTTCTATGAACATGATTTGATTATAACTGCAGATCAATGACAGTGTGAAATAGCCTACTGTAACGTCTGCAATTATCTAAAATAAATAAATAAATGAACATATACGAACACATACAGACCCTTACAGTCTCTGATATGTTACCACTTACAGAAAAACTACACACAGCAGACATTTAGTCCTTATTTAGGTTCAAAACAGCAGGAAATAGAGCCCACAGTCAGACCTGTCATGATTAAATGTGTCTGTAATCTTCAGCAGCACGTGTAGCCTCTTGTTAGAGTAACTCCATCATTCAGAGTTCATAATAGTCCAGCAGGTGATGATAATAGTTAAACATGGCAGTTTGTTCACGTTTGCTGTAATAATAATGTGCTCTTTTTTTCCGGCTTCTCCTTTTGTTTTGTGGCGCTTCACTCTCGCGTTTGTCAGTTTCTGACAGGATCAGGTTTCAAAAGCACGTCAATAATCAAGCGCACGTTATTATCATCAGCTCAAGACATTTGTTGTTTCAGATATAGACGCACGGCGAGCCCAAGCAAGAAAGCGAAACCGCTCACGCTTCAGACTGGCTCGTAAAAAACTACGGGACACAGGGTAAAATCTGCTCTTCTTTTTGGCTTTGTGGCTGTTCATCAAGACCACGACAAGGTTCATTTGAAACCTGGTCGACCAGGGCTCATTATTATATGTATAAATAATTACACTGTAATCTCTCTGCTGTGTATGAACCATGGCGGCTTTTTTGTTTTCATTCTGGCTTGTTGCGTGAGCTCGTGACCTATTTCTGTAAACCAATAGCGTTCAGCTGTGCGTCTAGCTCCGCCTTTTGGTACCCTTTCTCGTGTTTGGTACCCTTTTGAAAGGGTGCTGAAAAAGTGGTACGGTATGGTTTGGTTTGGTACGCCTTTTGACAGTGGAAACGGCCATAAAAGCATACCGTACCGTAACACTCAGTGGAAACGCGCCATTAGTGTTGCTTGTTTTTAGATCAGCACAACAGTAATCTTCACGTTTTGCACCACGTTGTTTAAATAGTAAATCCATTTGCTCCACTCTGTGGACTCATTGGTGTGCTGGTCTATAAAGGAGGTGTGTTAAGGCGCATTTATAACGGAAGAAATGAAATATGTGGGCTAATGGATGTGTTCAGTGGAGTGAGTTTCCACCGTTTCCTTACTCCACCAAAGTAAAGGAGTAAAGAGTAAAGTAAAGAGAAAGTAAAGAGGCTGAATGGAGGAGGCTCGTTCTTTATCCTCGCGCTGCAGATGCTCTGTTTAACTGTTTTTCTCACTAGTGAAGCGTTTAGTTTTTACACTTTACAAAGTCTGCCATGTAAATAGCAAATGCACCATGGAGCGACACAACTGACTCTTAAAGGGAATGAGAGACGAGACTCTGATTGATTTAATGCAGGTTATGCTCAAAACACTCCAGAACCCATTAAGAGAATATTAAATAATTTCTTAAAATATGCAATAACTCAAATCTCTTCAAATCTGCTTCACAATCAGCAGGAGTGAACAGAAAACATCATAATCCTTTATCTCATTCACACCTCTGCACGCTCACACATTGCTCTCACAGTTTTCCTGCGGTTTATGAGGACATAAACATATGCAGACGAGAAGAGCCCAGATAATCAGCAGAGACTGGAAATGAAGTCTGTTATCAGATGACTGTGAAGTCCTCAGCCGTTCTTCATGCAGGCGTATCTCATACCTCTGTGGTGTCTTCTCATCTTGTTTCCTTTCATTATGTGAAAAAAGATCAATATTTAATGCGTCTGTTTATTTTGTGTTGAGAGTACGGTGCTGCTTACACTAATCAGTTTTCATTTTAGAATGAAAACACCTCTCGGGATTTTTAACTACTTGGCATTGGCATATTTTTGTGTGTCGTGACTTCAGCCATCTTCATACTAATTTCTGTGATTGTTTTTCCTTTTTCAAATATTTCCCAAAAGATGTTTAACAGATTCAGGAGTTTTTCACAGTATTTCCTCTAATATATTTGGCGCAAAACATGAAAAGAGTTGTGCTGGTCTGACTGACGTTCAACAGGGCCAAACCATAGACTGTAAAATATATGGAAGTAGTATCCGTGACATCACCCATAGGTTTCTGATGAACAGCTAGCAGTAGGCGTGGCCAACCGTCGCCAATTTGTTTGCACGTCATCGCACCTACCGGGGGATACCAAACAAGGGCAAAGAGGCGGAGCTACATACGCATGCTAGGATTTTGCTTAGATAGGCTTTCCTATGGGAGAAACGCTTAATACTTCATTACCTGCAACTCGTTTGTGTTCTGTCCACATGTGCTTGGTTGTAGACTATATCAATAAAGTGTTTAGACTTTTAAAAACACTGCTGTAATACACTGAGACACTAAACATTGTTCTTATGACGTTTTTCTACAGGAGGAAAGTGCGAATTACTTCACTTCAGATATAGTCTGTGTTAGTAAATGCAAGGCTATTGATGAAATCCAGGCATAACACTGTATGGCAACACTTCAGAAGACTGTTCTAGAGCCTACAGCTAATCAATCTGTCAAATTCTGGAGTGCATTACAGCTCTAAAGAACATTTAAATGATCTTAAATAAAATGAATACATTTATAGAGATGGTATATAAGTATATAATTTCACTCATCTGGGAAATGGAGGCCACTTGAATGGTTTGTGAGCACAATTAAGTGCACACAGCATGCCAAATCATCTGGTAATTGTCAGAAATAATTACAAAAGGCAAATGACTGCGTAAAGCTACATAAAACAACACAAAAATAGGATGTATATGCCGAGTTCAGCGGCTAATCAGCCGGAATCAGCTGAGGTGAAGTGACGGCGAGACCTAGCTGTCACTCAAGTGGCCACGCCCTTAATTATGCAAATTTAATATAACCCAATATAAAGGAAACAGATGAGCTATAAAAAAATTCACCCCCTCACAGTTGTCATGAAGGGTAATATTAACTATATGAACCAAAATGGTTCTTTGTACCAGGCTGTAAACAGATTTTTTTTCTGCTGTAAAGTTGACCATTTTAACAGTGGGCTCAATAAAAATCTGCTCTATTATGGAGGCAGGACTAGCGGAATTTCCATGAGTTGCAGTTTCAGTTACTTCCATATTAGCTTCACGAGGGAGAGCATGGGGTTGCCACTTGGGTTAAACAGATACATACATGGAATCCAGAATCAAGCAACGTAAACAAACAGAACAAAGCGAGGGTCAAACACAGCAAGGCAAGGCAAAGGAAACGTGTCATAATGTCACAGTACAATTAAACAAGACTCAGCAAAGATGTGTGTGTGTGTGTGTGTGCACTGTATTTAAAGTCCATGTAATCAGTCCATAACAATCCTCCAGCTCTGTGTGTGTGCGTGTAATCAAAGTTAAAACAGGAAGCGGTGTGTGCGAAGTGCATGCCGGAATTTGTAGTTCGATAAGAGACAGAGCTGTAGTCCAGGTGAAGGTGCCTGTTTACAAACGATCTGCAGCCGTGGGATCACTGGTGATCATAACACAAGGAATATGTTCACATCCATATACTTATATGCACATAACGACAAAGTTTGTTTGGTGCAGTCTTGTTAATGAACAATGCACGGGTTAGTGTAAACTCCATCAGCTGTTTTCATTTCTGTCAGCTTTAATTAAAGAATTAATAAACTATTAAGCTTAAGAACAACGTTTTGTGTCTAATTTTTATGTTTTGTGGCAAGCAGCCATGCAATAAGCAGGATAAAGTACATCCAGGATGGGTGTTTTTACAGAATAAACCGCTTCAATTTGGGCTGCCGATAAACCTGTCATGCTTTATTCTGCGATAACAACCTCCTAGATGTGTTTTATCCCCTAACTTACAATATAAAATACATTATGCCAATGGAGAGTCCTCATAACTCATATACACAAGCATGTGCGTTAAATATAATTCCTTCTTAGTACACTTGCTTTCCTAAAAGACAAACCCCTGCACATCTCAGACTACTAAAGTCCTCCAGAAAGTAAAGCTCCTCTAATTCTGTGACTCTGCAGATAACTCAATATATGTGAACGTCTCCAGACTGAAGCTCATCAAAAGGGTCTCATCTGACACCTCCACACACCCAAACCCCCAATAAAACAATGTCAACACTGCTATTAAATATCGATCCGTGTCTGGAGTGTATTCGTATCAGCCTACAGTCAGGAATAGACACGCGTCTGAGTTACACTGGCTTCCATCATCCTCACCGCTGGCAAACTCACATCAAAAGAGCAGCAGAAGATGACAAAAAGCCTCAATCTTGCACTGACAGGAACTTACCGAGCGGGTTACAAGTTTAACAAGCCACAGAGAGGTCAGGCGCAAAGTTTCTCTGTGAAACAGAAACGCAATAATCCTCTCAAAACCTGGCAACATTAAACAGCAGGGGGTCAGAGAGTGTGGAGAAAGAGCAGACATGCCACGACAAGAGCTGACAAGTGTTTATGAAGTGTTGTCAAGTATCAATACAAGTTGGATTTGGGACTTCTGGGGAAATCTGAGAAAGTCTTGAAAAATACTATAGTAACTTACAGTATAGTAAATAATATAGTGTTTTAAACTATACTGTGGTAAAGTAATTCAATGAATCTGTTGTGGTGATTATACAGTTGCTTTGGTAACACAACAACTATATTACATAAACAAATGACCCAATACTGTAGTTTATTACTACCATAGGGTGTATTATACTACAATACACCACAATTTACTGTAGTGAACACTACAGTATACTACAGTATTTATTACAGTTTAACATTTCACTAATGTTGTGAAATATCAGTATAAGATGGATATAGACTTCCAGGAAAGATCTCTTGTGGATCACATATGAGATTATGTTTTCCATAAGGGAAAAAAATACTATAATAAACACTATAGTGTTTTTGATCAATATTATAGTAAATTATTTGAATTAATTACAAATTTCTATTGTAGCACAACAGCTATACTAATATAAAAAATGTCAAATTAACCAATACTGTACTTTTCTGTACTCACCGGCCACTTTATTAGGTACACCTTACTAGTACCAGGTTGGACCCTTTTTGCCTTCAGATCTGCCTTAATCCTTCGTGGCAGAGATTCAACAAGGCACTGGAAATATTCCTCAGAGATTTTGCTCCATATTAACATGATAGCATCATGCAGTTGCTGCAGATTTGTTGGCTGCACATCCATGATGCCAATCTCCCAATACACCACATCCCAAATGTGCTCTATTGGATGGAGAACTGGTGACTGTGGAGGCCATTTGAGTACAATGAGCTCATTGTCATGTTCAAGAAACCAGTCTGAGATGATTGGCGCTTTATGACATGGTGCGTTATCCTGCTGGAAGTAGCAATCAGAAGATGGAGACACTGTGGTCATAAAGGAATGGACATGGTCAGCAACAATACTTACATTAGGTAGGCTGTGGCGTTGACATGATGCTCAATTGGTATTAATGGACCCAAAGTGTGCCACCACCACCAGCCTGAACCGCTGATACAAGGCAGGATGCTTTCATATTGTTGTTACCAAATTTTGGCTCGACCATCCGAATGTGGCAGCAGAAATAGAGACTCATCCGACCAGGCAACGTTTCTCCAATCTTCTGTTGTTCAATTTTGGTGAGCCTGTGTGAATCCCAGTAGATCAGCAGTTTCTGAAATACTCAGAGCAGCCCGTCTGGCACCAACAACCATGCCACATTCAAAATCACTTAAATCCTCTTTCCTCCCCATTCTGATGCTCGCTTTGAACTGCAGCAGATCGTCTTGACCATGTCTACATGCCTAAATGCATTGAGCTGCTGCCATGTGATTGGCAAAGTTTCAGTAGAAATTTGCATTAATGAGAAGTTGGACAGGTGTACCTAATAAAGTGGCCGGTGAGTGTACATTATACAAAAAGTACACCACACTTTACTGTAGTAAATACAAAGGTATACTACAGCATTCATTACAGTTTATCGGTAAATACTATAATATGTAGTAAAATACACTTTACTATGGGCCATCGCGGTGGCGCAGTGGGTAGCACGATCGCTTCACATCAAGAAAGTCGCTTGGTCGAGCTCTGGCTGGGTCAGTAGGTGTTTCTGTGTGGAGTTTGCATGTTCTCCCCGTGTTGGTGTGGGTTTCCCCTACAGTCCAAACACATGCGGTACAGGTGAATTGAATAAGCAAAATTGGCCGTAGTATGAATGTTTTCCAGTGTTGGGTTGCGGCTGGAAGGGCATTCGCTGTGTAAAACATATGCTGGATAAGTTAGCGGTTCATTCCGCTGTGGTAACCCCCGATTAATAAAGGGAGTAAGCCAAAAAGAAAATGAATGAATGACACTTCACTATGGTTTGGTTTAAAAACACTAGCGTTTACTTTAAAGCACAATGGTATTTTTTCATGTGGGTATAACATTTGTGAGTTCTGGATAAAATGGAAATTCAGTAAGTATAATCATATGTGAATATTCTTCAGAAAATATATCAATAAGGATTTAATACATAAATATTATTCGGAAAAAAAAAAGAAAGCAGGAAATAACATTATCTGACACGAAGAACACGTTTCTAATCACTTGCTAGACATTTTGAACTATTTAAAAGTTTAGCATGTTTGCAATTTTTAAGTAAACACACAACATTATAAGTATACACTTAGTATACACTTAGAAATTCATCTTTACACAAATGTATGTTATAGTGAATGGTCATTGGTTTGAATGACATGCTGTCAGTTTTAATAATAGTGTGCATAAATTAGCTGTCATGAAAACACGGAGATGCTGTCATGGAGATTTTCTGATGCAGCTTATCCTGCACTTTTCTGGTGTACATTTGCTGATGTACTTTGCTTTTGGTGGTCTAATAACTACTGCTTGCGGCTCTATTTATGAATACTCGCTGATTACCAACATAAATGACGTAATCAGGATGGCTGTTTTGGGTGGAGAATCTCCTCAATGGACCCTCAGAACCGTGAAAAGGTGAAATGATGAAATATTAAATTCACTTTACTTTGATGTCACAGAGCGTCCAGTCAGATTTAATATGATAATGACTTCATCATCCTGTTACACTGAATGACCTCCAACAAATTAAACACACGTAACAAAAGTCCTTTGGTTATTTTAATATTAAAGAAAACCCAATGTTAACCCTGGGTTTCCACTTTTAGCT
>CAIGQZ010001199.1:1569521-1580802 GCA_903798205.1 Danio tinwini | reverse complement strand
ATAATTGAGCCCAGGGCTCCCGCCTGGTCAATTAGCATGTAAGGGGGTACGAGCTCAGGTAGGTCTTGAGACCTCCCCCTGGTAAAAGAGGAAAAGGAGGAGATGGGGTTGAAGGAGGGTTTCTTCCAAAATGAAAATAAATCAGTCTATTTATTGTTGGCTTGGATTGATCTGATTGGATTATTACTGATTACAGATGAGAGGCCAATCATATCACGTGCTCCTCTCGAAACTAGTTTGTAAATCTTTACTTAAGGCCATTTCAGTCATCATACATTAGACATCTTCATCTTCTCATCAGTAATATGCATCTAAACAGTCTCTGGGTCAATGTGTGTAACAATTTTAAACATCTTGGACACTTTTAATGCTTCAAAACATTAAAAATTAAAAATTGCTGCATTTATAAATTGCCCATGTCTTGAGGTTGTTCGGTATTAGGAATAAAAATGATCATATGCATTTGTCTATATGGCAAAACATGTCTTTTTCAACAAGAAGGTCCATACTGACTCCAAAGCTCTAATAAGATCAGGGCCTGGTGATTGGACTTTGGGGGTTTTATGATGTGGTCACATGTTGATTGGTCAGTTTGTATGTCTCAGTATTTGGGCTTTGGTCACATGGTCAAGGAAGAGACAAAATAGGTGGTAAACTTTGCTCTGTCTCTTTTCCTGCTCTGCTCCTCTCCTGTTCCGGCTATCTTCTCTGACTCTACTGCTATCAGGCACTCTTCGGGGCCTACTTATTCTCTTTGTCTCTCTCTCTTCCTCCCCTGTCTCTCCTTCTCTCTCAGGTACCTTTATTTTACATTTAAGCTGGGTACAATTTTCATCACGTTTTATCATTACATGTTTTATCATTTTATAACTAATTCAGGTGTAACCATAAAGAAATATTGTCATTAAATCATTTTATTTTCAAATATTTGAGAATTACTTTTGATTTAACATCAACATTTAATGCGCTCCATATTGCAATATAATACAGTCACGTAATAGCAATGCTCTCCCATATTTTTAGCTATTATTACTGCCCTTATTTTTATTTTTGGTATAAGATTGCAGAAGGATGGTTTGACTAGAAATGTACAGTTTTCACCATCATACTGATAACTTTTAGTCATTCGGCAGAACTACAGTTCGAACCGCTATAGTTAAAACCCACTTCTTACAGTATGATGCGATTTACTTTTTATGTGTGATTTGATTAGACAGGAATCACAGGACTGATTCTTCTAATCCCCATAGACAAGAACAAATAAAGTAGTGACTGCAGGTTGAAGGAAAGTAGTGGAGTAAAAGTACGGATACAGCACTAAAAACATACTCAAGTGAAAGTAAAAGTACACATTTATAAAACTACGTAATAAAGTAGTCACATACAGTATACAGACATATATGTATAGACATATACAGTCATTTGAGTATTTGTAATTTGTTACTTTACACCACTGCTCACTATTTCTTCTTGCGAAATAGTGATGCGATTTTGCAGGTCAGAGTTCACCAAGCTTGAACTTTGCACCGCAGCAACCTGCGAAACTCCGACGCATGACCCTGCGTTTCCGGTCTGATGCATTCGCGTGCGTATGAATGGAAGTCTATGGGGAGAAAAGCCCAGTGTGACCGCGGCTTTACTCTTTCTCAAGTTCTCCAACTGTCTTGTTTAACCTGATGAAGACCATGTAGGTCGAAATGTTATTGTAATATTATAAAAAGTTTTGAGAGCTAAAGTGGTGGCGTGCCGATTTTCTTTTGACCTTTGTAATGCACATTTTCACATTAGAGAGACGGAATCGCCAAATTTCTAGTAAAAATCCTCTAATTCACACAAAACTGTTTTACGCTCACTTGAGGTGCAAAAAAGGGTTAACGCGCATAATAGAGGATGAAAAGGTGTTTGCTGAATAAACACTGACATAGCGGACATCACATCCATGTGACCAATCAGCTCCATTATGTCTGCTTTGTTTACTGTTAGTTGCTAGGTTACCAATACTTCAGTGAGCAGCTCTAACAACTTGCATTTAAGATTTTTCTTCAGTTTTTTGCGAACTTGCAATGTTTTGCTTCACGTTAGGATGGAAATCCAGCGTATGAACCCCAGAGTATACATGTTCATCTAAAGTTACTGCTTCATTCATTCATTTTCCTTCAGCTTAGCCCCTTTATTCATCAGGGGTCGCCACATCGGAATAAACCGTCAACTATTCCAGCATGTGTTTTACACAGTGGATGCCCTTCCAGCTGCATCCCAGTACTGGGAAACACCCATACACTCTCACATTCATACACTACAACCAATTTAGTTAATTAATTCCCCTATAGTGCATGTGGGGTAAAACCGGAGCACCCTGATGAAACCCACGCCAACACGGGGAAAACATGGAGAACTCCACACAGAAATGCCAACTGACCCAGCCGGGCCACCGTGTCAACCTTAATCTTGTACTTATTAATGACTAATAAACAGCCAATATCTGAATAACAGATAGGCATTAAGTCACCAGCAAATAGTGAGATACTAAAGTGTTACCGATAATCATTTCCCCAGAACATCTTAATCAGCTGAGACTGAATAAGCGAACTCAAGGCCGATCATGTGAAAGTGTGATTAAGAAGCAAATCGACTGTTTCAATTCAGGATTACATTAATATGACACTCAGAATAGCGCTCTCTGAATATTGCATGACAGGATCTCTGCACTGTTGAACACTCATTGATTTCAGCAGGAGAGCGCTTTTAAAAAGGGGAATTAGACCAGCGGCCTGGAGGAGCCCAAGCACTGAAAGAAGTTAATGCATCATTACCCAGAATTTACCCAGAGGTCCTGTTCTCCCACCCAGTCCAGCCCAGGACATGATGGCCACATTAGCAAAGAGAGAGATTTAAGAAGACGGCATAAAGGGAGGAACAGGAGGAGAAAATGATACCGCAGCTTCTGCTTTTCTGGAATTCATTTGTAGGACAGTGGTAATGTCACGTCAATTAAAAGAGACGAAAGGAGACTTCTCTTTCAAACACTCTGTTATTTACATTATCAGGCACGGAACTGACAGACAAAGAAACTGAGCGAGTGTAAATAATGACTGGACCTTTAGAGAATAATAAAGCTGGAGAACACAGTTCAGGGCGACACGGTGGCGCAGTGGGTCGCAAGTTCACCTCACAGCAAGAAAGTCGCTGGTTCATCCTCGGCTGGGTCAGTGTGTGTTTCTGTGAGGAGTTTGCATGTTCTCCCCGTGTTCCCGTAGATTTTCTCCAGGTGCTCCGGTTTTCTCCACAGTCCAAAAGACATGTGGTATAGGTGAATTGGGTCTGCTAAAATTGACCGTAGTGACGTATGAGTGTGGATGTTTTCTAGTGATGGGTTACGGCTGGAAGGGCATCCGCTGCGTAAAACATATGCTGGATAAGTTAAGTTAAGTTGTCCATTCCGCTGTGGCAACCCCAGATTATAAAGGGACTAAGCTGAAAAGAAAATGAATGAATGAACACAGTTCAGCCAAGGGTTCAGATCCTGACACTCATTGAAGAAACGCAAACACGACCTGCTGGAAAGTATCAACAGCTGCGCAGATGAACCCTCACACAGTGATGGAAATAATGGCGCTATAAATAAACGGCGTTACTAATGGAGATACTTTATTCAGTAATCAAATGAGTTACTGTTTCCCCCGGTACAACGTCGTTACTGTTATTACTATAATTGAGAACACTGAAGCGGTTTTCACGTGAGCACCGTCTCTCTCAGCCATAGGACCTCTCTTTCTCTGGGGTGTGTGTGTGTGTGTGTGTGTGTGTGTGTGTGTGTTTGGGGCCGAGGCAAGACACATAACCAACCAGTGATGATGATTGCTGTGTCTGTGAACGTGATGATTGGCTTAAATAGAGTCCATTTCCATCATTTGCCAATCAGAGGCAGAGTAGAACGGGTGTTCACACACACACCAATGACCAGGGGTCTGTTATTCGTACCTCGCTTAAATGATCTAAGATGATTTGGCAGATCCTGGATCTTTTAATCTTGATAACTGATCTCTGGCTAATTTGGTTCTTCAAACAAGTTCGCGAATCAGATTAAAATGTCTGGATGAACTGATCTGAGATCACTGTGTGTTGTGAAAGACTGATCAATCGATCTTCGAAATCATGATCAGCAATGCAACAATTGGCTGACGGCACAGCTGCACGATGACATCATCTGATTAATATTCAATTATCCATGTGAGCAAAATTACATCAAATTCGTAGTAAATGGTTTGTTAAATATGATACACAATAACTTTCTACCTTTGTTGTTGGCTGCAGGCTTTACACTTTCATGTGTCCAGAGTATTTAGTAATTTATTTAGTTTTACAGTTAACTAGTTTTCTTTATTATAGAAGCCGGCATAAAAAATAACTGGATGATTACATTAATTTTGCATCACAAAAGCATTTTGATATTGGTAAAAGTGTCTGCAACTTTTGTGAAGCATCAAATCACCGTCATATTAGCTGTCAAAACATGTTCATGACTGCATGAGTGTATTATTCCTTTTAAAAAAAGTCATATATTGAGCATGTCTATTATCATACACAAATTGTACTAAAGCGATTTGTATATTAAAAGTTTGCTGACTGAGCAGCACTGAACACCCTTTCACTGCTGCTGCTACAGGCCGGGTTGCATAGTACTGATCTGGCTAATTTCACAAGTTTTGGGTACGATTGTTGGTTCATCTTCCACCAGCCAAGAACATCCATTTCATTTTCTATGACAGTAGTTTTAATGTAGCAAGCGACCTCTGCATTTTTCCTGTCAGCTTGCTGTACATGATGTACATTGCTGTTTAGTGCTCTACCGTGCAGAGCGTATTTTACTGTCCTTAAAATAGCAAAAGTAGATTCAGACATGACCTTAATGCTTTTGTTGTCACGGTTGTGGATCTATCTGTTCTTCTTGTGTGTGTGTGTGTGTGGGAAGTGGGTGTGTCTGTTTGGGTTTTTCTTCACCGCGTGGTGTGTGTGTGTGTGTGTGTCTGTGTGTACATTCATCAGCTGGCTTGTCACGTGTCTTGTTATCTCTCAGCTGTTTTCTTTCAGCCACAGCTGTTGCGCTTTACCGCGCGCCTATATATGTTCAGTGTTTGTAGATAGGGTTATCAGTCCGTTGTTTGGTCACTTCTGTTCTGCTTCCTGTTAGGCACTCTAGCTCAATCTGTTGGTGGTGTTTTCGCCATAAGTCTGTTATATTTGGACCTTGTGCATGTCTCCGTTTCATTGATGTTGTTACAACTGCCTGCTCTGATGACAACTATATGAGTGAGAGACTTCACCCCAGATCTGTTGCTCTGATGAACTGTTACCGCTGGTAAGCATGTCGATTTCCTTGAGAGGTGCTCCATAGCACTAACCTCCCCCCTCCCTTGATATCTGGTGAGATATCCGTGAGAGACTTCACTTCGGATCTGTTTTTCGGATGAACTATTACCGCTGTTTAGTGTGTTGGATTCGTGGTGCAAGCACCCTTGCTCCGCACTATATCTGGTTAGATCTATACCAGTTGTGACTCTTGTTATTTCTTTAATAAATCATCTTGCATTCACTTGCATTTGGGTCTCCTGTGTATATCCTTGTGACGTTTGAGCTTTAGACTTTGTGCCTAGATCATTAAAATAGAGCCCAAAGTGTTACTACACTGGAAAAAAAATCTCTAAATTAGCAGTTCCATATTTTGATTTGATCTAATTTATTTCGTATAGACATTTAACCTTGAGAAAGTGACTTTTCTAAGCATGTTTAATAGTGTGCAGTGCTAAAATGTCTGGGTTGGTGTTGTATTACGCTACGAACACCTTGTAATAAACTGCAGCACATCTTCTGTTATTTTACACAATATATATTATTTCTGACACATTATATTATTACAAACCACTAAAATGTCAATAAAAGTCACTTTGTTAAACTGTAGAGTTGATCAGAAGTGGACAGAGCAGAGATCAACATCGCATAATGTAATTCACCACCGCAAATAGACAGAAAACACTTGCAAATCATTAAATACAGATACTGTTCATTAACAGTTATATTGTACAGCAGAGCTATTCAATTGGCGGCCCGCGGGCCGAACCCGACTTCCGAGGCAATTTGTTCCGGCCCTCCAAATAGTGTGACCAAGACATCAAAAATAAATTTAGTTCAGTCGAAAAACGGCTGCTATAGTTATGAAGTGACGTGCGTCTGTTCAATACAGCACGAGCTGTGCAGAGCGTGAATCACCTGACATTAAGCAAGTGGCGCGAGCAGCTGAAAACATTTGAATATGTTTGTAGAAAATACCTTTTCCCTCTTGCACAGTGCACTGACATTATTAGGGAGGCAAAGATTTCACTATTAACTGCGCTTTAATTCGTCGTGGTTAAATAATCGTAAAGGCTTCTCTACGCCGCATTTCTGTTGCACGGAGTGAAACTGCTGCAACTGAACAAAGTTATGCCAAGTTGCCAACTGCGCGCTATAGTTTTGAAGCTTGTACACCGAGGCTAATAGCACACACGCTGGATTACCTATAGCAGCTGCAGCAAGCCTTTCTCATATCTCGCTATTTCCGCGTGCAAGTTTGTTATTTTTTATGTAAGATTACATGACAATACGCGGGCGCAATCCGGCCGCACGCAGTAGAAAACATCTCATGCTGTAGCGGTGAGAGTTGTGCGTGCCTTTCAGTGCAATGTAAACAAAAGATATGTTAGACGAATTATCAATAATATGATTATGTATGTATGTATGAACGCACGTGATAACAACAGTTAATCTAAATATTGGTGCCGACCTTCATAACAATTAATATTATTATATTATTTTCTCTCTTCCTCTTTATAAACACACACATAATTGTGTAGCCCTATAAGCACAGAAAAACCTACAGCATAAAAACTATTGCTAATAAAAATGTCTTTCAAATGTTTAGTATTAGTTAGGGATGTCCAGATCTAAATCTAGCTAATATAAAGCTTAAATTTACATTAGACGTGATAACAGTGAAACTATGATTATTCTTCAGACTATATAATCGTACAACCAAACTCGATAATTGTTGCATCCATATTGTTATGCAGTTCAAAACATGAATGTGTGTGAATGTAGAAGAAGCCTACTGAAGCATTGCTCTGCTTTTGTTGTGCTCTGAAATGCAACATCTGAATGTTTGTAATAAAGCCACATTGTACACTGCAGTGATGTTATGTAGTTTCAAAATACAATATGTTTACATTTTAATGTGGAGAAATACAACGTGGGTGTCTTAAGAAGCAAAAATACAATATATGGGCTCTTATATGCTGTTGTGTCATCACTTATATTGCAATTCATATCTCTCCGGGCCCTCAATTGGGATGCTTTTCATGACCTGGCCCCCATGACAAACTAATTGAATAGCCCTGTTGTACAGTGTAGTCTAATAACTGAGATCATAAGCATATTGACTCTGAAAGGTGATTACAGGAAAGCAGATGAAGCCTCTTACGGTATTACAGTGCAGCGTGTGCCTATAAGTGGAATATTGATTTAATTCAATATAAATCTCCCAATTAATGAACGTCTCCACCTCGTCCCGCCTCTAATTGAGCCGTCTAATGTGATTATTGTGCAATGACGGTCTGTACGCCGATGACAGATCCATGACCGGAGCGTTTCTGGAGCTCTTATCGTCTTACCCATAATCCCCTGCTCCGCCGCCTCTACCTCCAGGTTTAGCGGCGCGACTGTCGAGAGGGATAAAAATAACACTTTTCCCACAATAGAGTTGCGCAGCTGCAATTCCCTTATCCAATTTCCAGCAGCGTGGCCTTAATCAGGTCAGAAACGCTTTACAGCGGCTCCTGATGCCAGATAAAGACACACACACACACACACACACACACACACACACACACTTCAGTTATCTGTGGCTCACACACTTACTGGAAGACACCCATTTACAGCTGAAGTTAGAATTATTTGCCCTCCTGGGAATTTTCTTTATCAAGTATCTGCCAAATGATGTTGAACAGATTCAGGAATTGTTCACAGTATTTCCTCTAATATTTTTTCTTCTGGAGAAAGTCTTATTTGTTTTATTTCAGCTAAAATAAAAGCAGCTTTTAATAGTTTTAAAGCCATTTTAAGTCAATATTATTAGCCCCTTTAAGCTATATTTGTTTTGGATTGTCTCCAGAACAAACCACTGTTATACAATGACTTGCCTAATTACCCTAACTTTACCCTAATTACCCTAGTTAAGCCTTTAAATGTCACTTTAAGCTGAATACTAGTGTCTTGAAGAATATCTAGTCTGATATCATTTACTGTCATCATGACAGAGATAAAAGAAATCACTGATAAGCAATGAGTTATTATATCTATTAAGATTAGAAATCTATTCTCTGCAAAACAGTAATTGGGGGAAAATATATTGGGTCAATCAGTCAAAATCACCAGCAATCTATTTCATACAGATCGCTGTAGGACTACAATCCCGTCATCATTTGGACTACAAATCCTGTCATGCACCACACACACACCTGTTTCAGATCTCCTTTGATTACACACACACACAGCTGGGAGCTGCTCTAGGACTGATTACAAAGACTATTCATACACCACATTTACACACACACACACACACACACACACACACACACACACACACATACACATACACATACACACACACACACACACACACACACACACACACACACACACACACACACACACACACACACACACACACACACACACACACACACACACACACACACACACACACACACACACACACACACACACACACACACACACACACACACACACACACACACACACGGCTGAGTCTTGTTTAAATATACTGTGACATTAGGATGCATTTTTCCTTGTCTAGTAGTGATGTAACGGATCACAAATCTGCAGTTTGGATCACACCATTTTTCGGATCAGCAAAAAAGTGAGGAGACAAATGTCATTTGCTTTCCATTTATATAAAAATATTACTGCATAAAACATTGCTTTAACAAACAGAACTTAGAAGCTGTAATATTAATAACAATAAAAATCAAGAAAGAACAGCTGAAGAAAGAAAAGTGTTCAATATGAACTATGATCTACTGTTGCTGATAATGCTAAATATAGAAATCTAACATCTTGTACAACAGATCATATTTATCTTCAATTAATGATTCAACAATTCACACATTAATCTTCATGTTTAATTATACTGTAGGTGTATTATATCTGAAAACCTATTCAGTGACATCATTTTGACGGTTGTTTGTCTCCATCTGTTGGTTACACAATGTAATTGCTTTCACCAGCGTCAAACATTCACCAGCGTCATGTTTCATTAAACGGTATCTGAACTATAAACTGTTCTCCCAGTGCTTCTGTGTCATTTAATTGTTTGTAACTCACTGATGCATCTCTCTTGATGCAGATTTGAATGCAGAGCTGTGAAGGATTAATAAACATATGCAGATCATTATCATTTATTGTTCATGTTGAACTGAGATCACGATATTTTAATGTTAATTGAAGCTTTACACTGAATGCATTAATGCAGGCTAAACAGAAAACACATTAAATTAATAGCCTAAGAAAGCATTTAGGAAGGTCCCACCACAACTTTTCCTATCATCATTATATTTTACAGGGAAGCCAAAATGCTTTCATGCACACGATTTGAATGACGCAGGAGGCGATCTCTCTGCAATGGTTATAAATGTTGGATTAACCGACAAGTTCAAAATAAATTATTAATCCGCGAGTCATGTGCATTCCGAACTGTGAGTTATGATCAGTACAGATCACAGATCAACAGATCTGCTTCACCCCTATTGTATAGTCTTCTGGTGTTTTGACCCTTTGCCTTGTTCTATCGTTTTGATTCATTGCTGCCTGTACCGACCATTCGCCTGTTCTTTGACCACGACTTTGGATTGCTCTGCATGTATCTGTTTGACCCTGTTGACTGTTGCCTGCCTGACCATTCTTTTAATAAATACTCCACGTGCATCCTTAACTCCGTTGTCAGCTTCCCTCACATGACACAATCATACTGTATAGGAAACATTTTTACTAACAATGCATACACTTTATTTATTCATCTTTGGACTGTAGGGAAATCCGGAGCACCCGGAGCAAACCCACGCCAACACGGGGAGAACATGCAAACTCCACACGGAACTGACCCAACCGAGACTCGAACCACTGACCTTCTTGCTGTGAGGCCACAGTGCTAACCACTGAGCCACCTGCATGTACATTATTATCTCACAAATGCAAAGCTGTATATATGTGCTGCTTAAACACTATCACAGCAGAGTTTGTGCTGATCACAGTGTCAGCAGACTTTTATTAATACATTTCTAGGAAAAACAAAGGGCACGTCAAAGCTTCCTCAGGGAAAAGCCAAAAGCCCCCTCAGACCCCCTCAGAGTGTCGACTGATGTTTTATCACTTTGTCTTTGTTTATATATCTGAGCTGTACTTCTGTTCTACTTCTGTTTTGACATTTGAAGCATGTTATGCCTACAATTATTTATATGTTCTGCAAAAAACACCAACGACATCAGAGAAAAGCTTGCGTTTGACTTCCAATTACTGCAGAAACAAGATGTGCTTGAAGACATTTATGGCTTCTGTAATGCTCATTATACAGCATCATGCTACCAAGAAACTCTTAAACTTCCTTTTTTTATTGTCTTTTTTGTTTGTGTTGTACTTTTGTAGTCTCATAAAAACACCCATAAAACTGTTCATAATATAATAATCTGTCCAGTGAATAATATTTATAGACTACAGAAAGCCGCGAGGGTCATTTTAAAGTGCACCTATGCAGAAAAACACTGGACTTTAGGATGATTTTTAAGATTTTGTGTCTTTAGCTCCAGTAATTGTGAAGGATTTCGAGCCCCCACTTTATGCTATGACCTGGTTCAAAGTTATAACTAAGGCCAGACAGAATCTGCAGACATTTTTTGCTATTTTTGCGCAGAATTGTGTAAAAAAATCTGCATATTTATCTTTATTTATTTATCTGATAGCCCCGCCCTAAAAGACTGATAGATTTGCCATAAATGACTGATAGTCCTCTTCTAAAAGACTGATAGATCCGCCATAGATGACTGATAGTTCCGCCCTAAAAGACTGATAGAGCCGCCATAGATGACTGATAGTCCCACCCTAAAAGACTAATAGATCCGCCATAGATGACTGATAGTCCCGCCCTAAAAGACTAATAGATCAGCCATAGATCCGC
>CAIGQZ010001199.1:1534043-1544479 GCA_903798205.1 Danio tinwini | reverse complement strand
AGTAAAGTAAAGTAAAGTAAAGTTGAGTAAAGTAAAGTAAAGTAAAGTAAAGTAGAGTAAAGTAAAGTAAAGTAAAGAAAAGTAAAGTAAAGTAAAGTAAAGTAAAGTAAAGTAAAGTAAAGAAGAGTAAAGTAAAGTAAAGTAGAGTAAAGTAAAGTAAAGTAAAGTAGAGTAGAGTAAAGTAAAGTAGAGTAAAGTAGAGTAAAGTAAAGTAAAGTAAAGTAAAGTAAAGTAAAGTAAAGTAAAGTAAAGTCATGCAGTTTCTAGAAAAACTAAATAAATTAAATAAGCAAACAGTAGGCGTGGCTTGTTTTTTTCTAGTGTGAGCTGATTGGACATAGTAAAGTAGGCGTGTCATTCAGAAAGATGGGGAAAAGGGTTTGGGGAGAGTTATTAGAACCTAACAGACTCCTCCTCCTGCTCACCATTTCTGTTTGTTGTCAACACTGACAGCTGGATGGGTGTGGTTAAGTATGTTAGCCCCGCCCAATACCTCAGACTGACCTAATCTGAATTAAACAGAAAAAAAAAGGAATAGGAAGTGCATTTTCAGATTTCAATAAAAGATTGCAAAGGCAAACACATGTTTTTTCCAACGCAATCTCACGGCAATTCGTAAGTTTTTACAAAATTTTCGTAAGATTTAGTGGCTAATTCGTATAAATTCATACAATATAATTTGTGCAATTTACTACGATTTGCTTATCATCCAATGACAGTTGGGTTTAGGGGCGGGGTTGGGTGCCACGCCTCTTTTTTAAAATCGTACATTTTCATACGACTCAACTCATACGAATTCGTACGAATTAGCCACTAAACTTACATTTTCTCATGAGGCTGTTTTTTTCTTAATGACATGCACAAATGAATTGTTCAGCACTAAACTAGCAATGAGAGCTAACAACATCAATATGGCTATTTTTGATTTCATGTGTACTTTAAGGCCATTTAAAAATATATAAAGCTGTGAGTCTTTTATTGTTTATTAGTTGAGAAAAATCATTCTGAAAGTGATCCCAATGACATTGTTTCTCTACATCTTTGTCATTTTAGTTACGATCTGAATTCTGCTGTTGTATACATTCAGAACTGGACCATGTTTGTTGGTATCTTTATAGTGATCATGTTTGGTCTTGCACTAAAACATTTGTTGTTCCCATTGTATGTGTGCAGAAAGCACTCTTATAACCCCTGAGGGCATTTTATCTAAGAGTTGTGTATCCTCATGAGAGCCATATTCAGCTCGCCTTTGCAACTGATATTATAATCTTGCTCACACTTTCAGCAATTGGAGCAAAAGGCTGTCCACATCTGGACCCAGCTCACCAATAAACTCAAGGCTTTCAAGGGTTTTTATGAATGCTGCTTTCGCTTGCGCTGGCTCTTTTTGCTCCTCTGACAGGATCCGAGCTAACAGATGAATCTCTAGAGAAGTGAGGCCATTTTAGAGCTGCGTTTTACTGCTAGAAGATGCGTCACGGCCTCTGAATATCTCTGCCCAATGAATACAGTATGCAAACCCTTTAACTGTGAAGCCAGTATCACATTATGCCTTGTCAACATCAAAAAACAGGTCAAAATACAGGTCAAAATGCTAATAGATTCAATGTCAGTTGATTACCTTGATGTCATATTGGCATCTAACATTGGCAAAATGTCATCCTCTGAAAAAAATGTCATCATAAAGTTAGACAGCAACAATTCTAAGAAAAGTTTTAACCATTGGATGCGTGTTCATGTTTTGCTGTGTCACTATATTGTCTGTTTCACAAAACGTTTCCTCCTGCACACCTAACTTACTTAGTTTGAAGAAAGTAATATGAGAAGTTTTCCTGTAACTGGTTCAGACTGAAGAATATGTGGATGTATGACTCAAAATATTGAAACATTAGTGTGGTGAGGGGGCGTGGCCGAGAGCCGTGGGAGTGAAACGAGGCCCGCCACAGATGAGATGCACCTGTGGCGCGCACCTGCCTTCAATCCCACGGAAGGAGCTCTGGACTATAAGAGGAGGAACGATGGCAGAGGACAGAGAGAGAGGACCGGGCCCGGACATGTTTTACTTTTGCTTTCAGTTTGACGGCACTGGTATGGTAATAGTGTAGTTTCTATGCTAATACAACAAGTTCAATAAAATAAACGCATTTTCATATTATTGTTAGGACACTCATATTAGTGTCTTTACGTGGCAGCTAAGCTACATTTTAATTTAACATGCAATAGACGTACATTCCAAGCAGTGAGATATTGTACTGCACTGAAATCCTCCTGACTCGAGGGAACGAATGATTAAACATCAGTCTGGAGGAGTCAGGATTGTCCATCAACATCTCATTCCACCTTTAACCTCAGACTGACTGACTCTGACAGATGGATATCAGCAATAAACAGCTTTATTGACTTCATACAAGTTTTTTTTTTTCCAAATGAGGATTGATGACTTCCTGATGGAAAAGAGACTAATTACGCGTTATCAGATCGAATGAACTGCAATTATGAGTCATGAAGAAGAATCTGTGCAAGAAATGGGAACGATGAATGAAACCAGCATACTGTAGGCCTCAAGTCTCAATTGAAATTCAGAAATTCAGAACATCAAGTTCAATATCCTGAAACTCAAAACCAGAAGTTCAGATCGAGGAGTTCAGATCACGGGTAACACGGTGACGCAGTGGGTAGCACAATCACCTCACAGCAAGAAGGGTGCTGGTTCGAGCCTCGGCTAGGTCAGTTGGCATTTCTGTGTGGAGTTTGCATGTTCTCACCGTGTTGGTGTGGGTTTCCTCCGGTTTCCTCCACAAGTCCAAAGACATGCGCTATAGGTGAACTGGGTATGCTAAAATTGTCTGTAGTGTATGTGTGTGATTGAGTATGTATGGATGTTTCCCAGTGATGGGTTGCAGGTGGAAGGGCATCCGCTGCGTAAAACATATGCTGGATAAGTTGGCGATTCATTCCGCTGTGGCGACTCCAGAACAATAAAGGGACTAGGCCGAAAAGAAAATTAATGAATAAATGAACAATTCAAATGAATAAAATTCAAATTCAGATTGTTTTGGCATAATATTAGCTCCATATTTATATAATACCTTTCACTTGATGCACCCTGATTCATCATTTTTATATTATTATATTTTTATATTTATATATTATCATTTTTTATGTATATATTAATCGTAAAATTGTCTGCAAATTTCTGGGCATTACCATCACAAAAATCTAAAACAATCACAAAAAAATCATGAAAAACTAGGGGGTTTGCCTAAATACCCAGAATGCACACCTTCCCATTCTCTATAGAGCGAAGTGTGAGTTTTATTACACACCATCTTCAACCTACACCTGTTAAAAAAAAGTCATTTTTGAGTACACTGTAGACCAGTGGTAAGGAACCTATGGCTCTCGAGTAGTATAGTAGCTATAGTAGTAATACAAATTATTATTGTTTGCTGACTGTCCAGCATCCTCTATTAACAAACTTCAGCTAATAAAACATGCAGCTGCTAGAGATCTTAACAGGTCTAGAAAATATGATCATATCACCCCAATTTTATCCTCCTTACACTGGCTGCCTGTTAAGTTTCGTATTGAATATAAAACATTGCTTCTTACCTATAAAGCTTTAAATAATCGAGCTCCTCCTCGCATGAGTGTGCACCACGCAGGTTTTTGCATCTCATTTATATACACTATAAACAGCAGCTACGCTAATTATTTTCTTTATTCTCTATTTCCACCTGGGGGTACTCATCCTGAGGCCCTCCAAGACCAGCAATCCAAGACCAGCGACGAGATGATGCCAAGGTTTTCATAATCCTGGACCAGGCCGTATCCTGCGCAGATGCTGTGGTGGTCATGGAGGAGTGGAGAGCATGAGACTGATTCCTGTGACGCTCCAGGGACAGACGAGTCTTCGCTGAGGTCCAGCATTCTCCAGCCTCCGCTGCCTAGACTGCAGCTCTGCGCAAGACGTTTGGCCATAGGAGAAATGGCTAAGCCTGGTTTCCCTACAGTTTTTTTAAATTCTTAACTTTCGCCAAATGGTGAAGTTTTTTCCTCGCCGCTGTCGTCTCTGGCTTGCATGGTTCAGGATCTGTAGAGCTGTGCATCGATGGATTTGCTCTTCAGTGTTTGGACTCTCAGTAGTGAATATTAACCCACACTGAACTGAGCTAAACTGAACTGAACTTAAACACTGAAAACTGAACTGACACTGTTTAATTCACTATAATCTTCTATGTGAAGCTGCTTTGACACAATCTACATTGTAAAAGCGCTAGAGAAATAAAGATGAATTGAATTGAAAATAATACAGTAGTGAATGCATTTTTAAAGAGGTATTTTGAGATAAATATACATCCAAATGGCTCTTTAAAAAAGGTATTTGCTAAAAGAATCAGAAATGTTGAAAAAAGGTTCCCGATCTCTGATGTAGACAATGCTGGGATCCACTCAATCAATTTGTGTTGAGACACCATGAAGGAATTAGGTTAACTCATTCATTCATTCATTCAGTTTTTCATGATTTTTTGTGATTTTTGTGATGGTAATGCCCAGAAATCTGCAGACAATTTAGCGAATAATATATACATTTAAAAAATGATCCTTTATAAATATAAAAATATTATAATATAAAAAGGATGAATCAGGGTGCATCAAATGAAAGGTATTATATAAATATGGAGCTAATATTATGCCAAAACAATCCAAATTTGAATTATTCATTCATTCATTTTCTTTTCAGCTTAGTCCCTTTATTAATCTGGGGTTGCCACAGCGGAATGAACCGCCAACTTATCCAGTATATGTTTTATGCAGCAGATGCCCTTTCAGCTACAACCCATGACTGGGAAACATCCATACACACTCATTCACACACATACACTACAGACAATCTAGCTTACCCTTAAACTGGAGCACCCTGAGTAAACCCACGCCAACACGAGGAGAACATGCAAACTCCACACAGAAATGCCAACTGACCCAGCCTAGGCTCGAGCCAGCATCCTTCTTGCTGTGAGGCCACCGTGCAGCCAGGTTAACTTATTAGTTTTCACAAATTTAAGTGGATTGATCACAAAGCAATTAAGTTGTGCCCAAAAAATCCTGAAGAACTGTGTTGTTTCAGCTCTATTTAAATCAGCAGTTTGAGAGTTCTGAGTGTGTAGCCGCTCTCAGAAAGCGAATGTAATTCTCAAAGAACAACACGAGGGTTTAGGAAACGAAGAGAGGACCTGAGGGAAAACAGGAGTAGATATGTGTTCCTGTGTTATTCTTGCCACCAATTAAAGCCAAAAAAGCAAGCGTTCCTCCAGACGAGAAGAGGCTCCTCCATTTGGGCTCCCGCTGGACCTGTTATCTAAGATAAACAG
The DNA here is from genome assembly GCA_903798205.1 of Danio tinwini. Classification (NCBI taxonomy): domain Eukaryota; kingdom Metazoa; phylum Chordata; class Actinopteri; order Cypriniformes; family Danionidae; genus Danio; species Danio tinwini. The sequence continues at coordinate 1,539,107 of CAIGQZ010001199.1, read as the reverse complement.
CAGAGCCGTAATGGAGGCTCCTGGAGCTCAGCAATGTACTGCGGTTGCCATGGGGACACTGACTGCTATTTCAGGAGACGCTCGGCCGGCAAAGGACAGAAATTGGCCCAATTTATGTGCAGCACACTGTGGTGGTGAAATAAGGACAAAAGCTGAGAGTACCGAAGGAGGCGTTTAACAAACACACAGCAGAGAAACACACTCCAGAAATGTTTGTGCTGCTTCTTTAAACTACTTATTTAAAGTGAGCTGAATCTACACAATCCTTGAGTTCTTTTTGGGACAACGTAATTCATGTTCAAAAACATATAAGTTAACTTAAAGGGCCACGAAACCCCCATGTCTCAGCAGGGTGTTTTCACACCTCCAGTTTTGAAAGTCAGAGAAGTGGCTAGCTATGTTTAGGTGGGAGTGTCGGGGAAGGGAAAGGGATTTGCAAAAATGGGAGTTTCCCTTTGGGCACGCGCTAATTTTCACAGAGGCAAAACTAACACACAGACACAGGGGAGAAAGACAGTGACTGTGTTTACATGGACATCAGTAATCCAATTATTTGCCAAATTATTAATTTGTCGACTTTAACTGCAGTTTGGCACTTTCACTTTTTATTCAGGAACATTTCCTGCATGCCCCCCAATGACAAACGACATATCGTATGCAAGGAACTGCTGGAGAGTGGAGTGTTTGATACCGCACGACGAATGGAGGGGAAAAAATCCTCCGCATTTCTCAGTAACTGAGGCCCCGTTTACACTAATGCGTTTTCGTTTTGAAACGGCGTTTTAGATCAAATATGATCCGCGTCCACACTAGGGGGCTCTTTAAAATGAGTTGATGTTGGGAGGGACAGCTTAATTATGGTCAATCCACTTAAATTTATTAAAACAATCAAATTAACTCAATTAAGTTGTGTAGGATCAACATAAAGGAATTGTGTGGAAGTCAGCATTTTTGCCAGCGCAAGGTTATTATACAGTAGTAGTAAATTATGGACCCTTTTCACATGACCCAGCATCTTAAATCCTTAACAGTTTTTAAAATTGAGATTTGTAAAAAACATATGAACATTTCTGTGTATTTATATATGTATTATATCATATTTGCATCAAACTACAAAATGCTAATGAGCGCTTGTGTGAGGTGTGTGTAATGCAGTGAGTATGGGGTCAGGACAGTACATATGACACTATTCTCTCTTCTGGCTGCCGTTATCAGTCTCACACTATTGTTTTCCTTCTTCTGAAAGTCTTGATAACACCATCATGGAGTTTTCCTGTCATTATTTCAGCTAATAGGATTGTAAAATAATGATTTGTTGTACTCTCCCATTCCCTGTGCTCTGAGTTTACCAACTATGACCACTTCTGCTGCTGAGAAACACACATGTGACACAAAGGCTCCACAGGGAAATGCAGCGACTCTGGTTTTCTCTTCAGATGTTGGAGAAGTCTGTTTGTGAGGCCTGTAAAACCTTTCAAACGTGTCTCTGTCAAAACATGATTGCAGGTTGTGTTGGCCACGAGGTGTAGCTTCTTCTTTTTTTCTGCGTCCCACTTTCTCTAGGATGGCTGGCTTGTAAGCCCCCGAGGAGAGCAGCATCTCTGATCTTTTGTAGCGCAGTCGTAGCTCAGCGGCGGGAATATGAAGCGTCTTTGATCAGTCTGTGTGTCTCGCAGCGGCTCCGTCTGAACCGTGTGTGAACCGAGCGCCGTGTGTTTATCCTGCGCATCTCACCGCCGTGAACTTACTCTGACCTTTCACTGCAACTTTCAAACACCTTTACCGCTTTTTTGCATCCTATACACACTAAGGCCTAATCCCAAGTTTATTTTTGTACCCCTTCCTCTTGGCCCTTGAAACAAAGTGTGAAGGGGAAGGACTTCAAAATTTACCCCTGAGAATTGGGACAGCACTACAGCTCCTGCACACGTCATCAGATGTCATCGCGATCTCTTGCTTCATATGAGATCAGACGATGGCGACTGCTGTAGTTATTCCAGTTGTGTTGTTTTTTGGTACTTAGCTTCAGGAAATCACTGAAGGCAACAATATCATGTTATCATAATAATATAATGTGGCAATAAGATCATAACTATACTGCGCATTTACACCGCGGCCATATTCATCTATGTAAACACACGAAAACAACATTAACATTACAGCAGACACAGTACAAAGGTCTTTTCTGACAGGGAATTGGAGTGTCATCAAATGTCAGATGTGAAAGTATGTTACCAAAACACTATACAGGAGCTATTATTATGAATTATAGATAGCCATTTTTATTTGGTTTTGAGTGTGGGCCTGAAAAATCTGCATTTCAAGGGCTATCTAGCCCTTTCTCTTAGCCCTACGCCTTCAAGCTAAAGCGAAGGGGAAGGGCTAAGGGGGAGAATTGGGATCGGGCCTAAAAATATCCATAAATAAGCAGTTTTCTGTATTTTGTGGTTCATGTTTTATTTGTATTTATCCTCTGTTTAACTATTGTGGGACTTTGGTCTTTCCTCCAACAACTTTTAATTCTGAAAAGTTGAATGACATGGGACTCCCGTGTACTTTTTCTTTGTGCGAAGAAACCGTGCCCGTAAACCTTGCAACTGGTGCGATTGTTTCTCTTTGAACAAGACTGCAGAAAAGCGATGCTCGTGCACCCACAATCCTAATACTTATAGCTCCAGATTTTTTTGTAAGCAGCAGCGGTTGCTGCTTTCACTTTAAGGCAAGGCAATGCAAGTTTATTTCTATAGCACATTACATACACAGTGAATGTGCCTAATGTTGGAGAACATCTGATCATTTCTGGAGGCTGATTCCAGCAGCAGGGGGCGCTGTTAGTACCTGAAGACCAATTTACCCTGCTTTGACTGAACTGAGTCTGAGTGTTTTATTAGGTTTGTATTCAGTGAGCATATCTGTCATGTATTGAGCTCCTAGGCCATTTAGTGATTTATAGACGAGTAATAATACTTTAAAATCTATTCTGAATGTAACTGGGAGCTAGTGTAAAGACCTGAGGACAGGTGTGATGTGCTCTGATTTCCTGCTTCTGGTCAGAATCCTGGCCGCAGCGTTCTGGATGAGCTGCAACTGTCTGACTGTGTTTTTTTTGGGAAGGCCATTACAGTAATCCACCCTGCTGCTGATAAAAGCATGAACAACTTCTCTAAGTCTTCACTGGAAACAAAGCATCTGATTCCTGCAATGTTTTTGAGATGATAGTATGCTGATTTACTCACTGCTCTGACATGACTATTGAAACTCAGATCTGACTCCAGAGTCACACCAAGATTCTTGACCTTATTTTGTGTTGTTTGACCTTTAGAGCCAAGGTACGCATTCACCTTGAGAAGCTCATCTCTGTTCCCAAACACAATGACTTCAGTTTTCTCTTTGTTTAACTGAAGAAAGTTTTGGCTCATCCAATTGTTCATTTCATCAATGCATTGGCAGAGGGTGTCAACAGGGCTGTAGTCATTAGGCAGTAAGGCTAAGTAGATGTGAGTGTCATCAGCATAGCTGTGGTAACCATTCTTTGAACAGATTATTAATAGGCCTAAGGTTACCCATGTCTGCGATCATCCTTTATTACACACAGAATGTTTTTCACCTGCTTTCTTTTGCTTATTTTTGTTAATACAATAGCATTGCTTTAATAGGAGATTAACTCTCCATTTATCTATAGTTAAAGGTTGTTGTTTGACCCTTAGAGATTGTAATAATGGAGATTATCCTCATTTGAGGCTAGAATTGGGTTTCCCAGTTCATCAGTTCCTGTTTTTTCTTTAATAAAATTGACTTATTTATCCTAATAATCCACACAGTATTTCAGGTTACTATTATTCAGTGAAACCTCTGCTTTTAAGTAATGCTAACATCATTTTCTCTCTATATTAAGTTTGTTAAATCTTTTTTTCTTTTACATTAATCATTTTTGTACAAACATTACACTTTTTCTACAAGTATCAAACAATAAACACAAAAACAGTCAAATGCATTTGTTCAATTGAAAAACTCTCCACTGTTACACTATAACCTATAATCAGTAGTTGTTTTTCCTACTATGGAAGTCAATGGCTACGGATTTTCAGCATTTTTCAAAATATCTTCTTTAGTGTTCAACAGAAGAAATCAACTCATAAAGCTTTGCAACCACTTAAGGGAGAGCAGATAGTGAGTAAATCTACATTTTTGGGTGAACTACCCCTTTTACCATACTCATTCATTCATTCTTTTCTTTTCAGCTTAGTCCATTTATTAATCAGGGGTTATCACAGCGGAATGAACCACCAACTTATCCAGCATATGTTTCACACAGCGGAGGCCCTTCCAGCCGCAACCCAACACTGGGAAACACCCATACACACCTTTTCACACACACACTCATACACTACGGCTAATTTAGTTAATCAATTCCTCTATAGCGCATGTGTTTGGACTGTGGGGGAAACCGGAGCACCCGGAGGAAACTCGCGCCAACACGGGGAGAACATGCAAACTCCACACTGAAAAGCCAACTGACCTAGCCAGGACTCGAACCAGTGACCTTATTGATGTGACACCACAGTGCTAGTGACTGAGCCACTGTGCATTTATTAAAGTTATAAGTAGGCCCACACAGAATCTGCACGCTCAGAATTACGCAGATTTTCAGCAGAATTTCGCAGATTTTAGCCCATCATTAATTCTGTTTATTTACTTGAGTAAATGTGTGTAAATCTGAATTTCAGTTTTTAAATCACACATATTTCACATATTAAGGTTTTAGTTATGAGACTCCCAAAATAGTTCAGCAGAAATTCGCAGATTTTTACCAAAATTCTCCACAGAAATTGCAAAAAATGTCTGTAGATTCTGTCTGGTCCTGGTTATAAGTTACTAATACAGTGATGGTCTGAAGTTGGTTGTAATGCAGTAATGTGCACCTTTTGTGAAGCTGCTTTGAAACAGTAATTATTGTGAAAAGTGCTATACAAACTGAATTGAAATACTGTGTAATTTACAAAAATCTTTAACAACGGTGTGTGTGTGTGTGTGTGTGTGTGTGTGTGTGTGTGTGTGTGTGTG
>CAIGQZ010001199.1:1499425-1521605 GCA_903798205.1 Danio tinwini | reverse complement strand
ACACACACACACACACACACACTTGCACACACATGCACGCGCGCACATGCATGCGCGCACACACACACACACACACACACTCGCACACAAAAGCATATACACACACACACACACACACACACATGCGCACACACACACTCGCACACCCGCACATACACACACACACCTGTCTGCTCTTTTTCATGTTCAGAGTGCCATGTTATAAAGGGTCAAATTCACAAACACACACACACACACACACACACACACACACACACACACACACATATATATATATCCCTCCTGTAGTTTCGTCTGTAATCAATGCAGTCTGCTTGGAGTTGCACCACCCAGAATGAATATGGATTATTTGTCCTCATGAGCGCTAAATTATGCAAAGAGTTGTGTTTTATTTGCTGGCTGTGTATGTGTGTGTGTGTGTGTGTGTGTGTGTGTGTGTGTGTGTGTGTGTGTGTGTAAAGGAAAGCCGGAGCCCTCTGTTTCTGAAAACACACAGAGCCATTAGCAGACCCTCCATGTCCATCTGTGTGAGCTTCCTTAGCTCTCGCAGTATGAAAATCAGATCACATTCACAACATTCATTCACTTTCCTTCAGCTTAGTCCCTTATTTATCAGGGGTCGCCACAGCGGAATGAACCGCCAACTATTCCAGCATATGTTTCACACAGCGAATGCCCTATTAGCTGCAACCCAGTAATGGGAAACACCCATACAAACTCATTTACACACATACACTACGGCCAATTTAGTTCATCAATTCCCCTATAGCGCATGTGTTTGGACTTGTGGGGGAAACCGGAGCACCCGGAGGAAACCCACGCCAACATGGGGAGAGCATGCAAACTCTACACAGAAACGCCAACTGACCCAGCCGAGGCTCGAACCAGTGACCTTCTTGCTGTGATGCGAACGTGCTACCCACTACGCCACCGGGTTGCCCTCTCCCATCCATTACATATGACCTGACTCACACAGATAACACTACTGTTTTGAATCTGCCACTATGCTGACACACAGGCATCTGTAGCTCCGCCCTCCTCTGAAAAGAGCACAATCTCATTTGCATTTAAAGTGACAGTCACCAAAACGCCACAATTAGGATCAAAGCCTGAAAGGGTCAGTTTCAGAGAGTTAGAAAACATTATCTGTGTGATATTATGAACTGAAACCTTACACACACACACACACACACACACACACACACACACACACACACACACACATACTCTAGAAACATCAGAGACGCATTTTACATCTGGTGAAAAGGGGCAGAATAGATACCTCTTTAAAATAAAGCATGACCAAATACACACTTTTGCACGTTAGAGTGAGTTTTGAGCATACAGTCTCTGTGTGGAACAGCTGTCATGCGGTGCTGTCTGCAGATGTTGTCTAGGTAGGGAGCTCACATGGGTTTGGAACGGAGCAGAATTACTGTCATTCCCAGAGTTTCCAAAATATACTGCAGCCACCAGCAATCCATGCGAGATTTATAGGAAAGGACAAGCCACACAGAGTGAAATCAGCTGCTGTTTACAGGTGTAAGATCTCCACACACACCACACACACACACACACACACACACACACACACACACACACACACACACACACACACACACACACTGTATACAGCTGAACTCAGCATTATTCGCCCTCCTGTGAATTTCATTTCTTTATCAAATATTTCCCAAGTGATGTTGAACAGATTCAGGAAATTTTCACAGTATTTCCTACAATATTTTTTCTTCTGGAGAAAGTCTTATTTGTTTTATTTGGGCAAGAATAAAAGCAGTTTTTAATTGTTTTAAAGCCATTTTAAGGTGGATATTATTAACCCCCTTAAGCAATATTAGTGTTGGATTGTCTCCAGAACAAACCACTTTTATACAATGACTTGCTTAATTACTCTAACTTTACCCTAATCAACCTAGTTAAGCCTTTAAATGTCACTTTAAGCTGAATACTAGTGTCTTGAAGAATATCTAGTCTAATATTATGTGCTGTCATCATGACAAAGAGAAAAGACATCAGATATTAGAGATGAGTTATTAAAACTATTATGATTAGAAATGTGTTGAAGAAATCTGCTCTCTGTTAAACAGAAATATGGCAAACAATATAAAAGAATTACAATATTTGGCTAATAATTCTGTATGTAGGAGCAGTTTTGTATTTTTTTGTATTGCACTTCTGTGTTTGACCACTGGGTGGAGTGTGGTTCTGAATAACACATACTGTAGGTGGGCAATGGTAAGAGAGGGACAGGTGTGTGTGTAATCAAGCGGAGCACAACAATAGCTGTGTTTCATTTCAGAGGCAAGGTGAGTCCTTCAAAGTCCACACAGGCTGAACTGAGCGTTTTGAAATGAGACGAGCTCGCCTACAGAGGACAGATCTCATCACCAGGCATGTTAATGCTGTTAATAAGTGCTGCTAAAATTTGTAATGACTTTTTTTACAGTGATTTTAAAACTTATTTTATGCGATCTGAAAGCAAGGCGAGGTTTACAGAAGCTGGAAATATATTTCCTTTGATCCATGCATGTACACTCTCAGAAATAAAGGGACAGGAGCAGTCTCTGGGGCAGTACCTTTTCAAAAGATACATGTTTGTACCTGATGGGTCAATAATGGTACCTCAAAGCTATTTTTAGGTACATTTGGGTACTAATATGCACCTTTGAGATATCACTATGGATTCTTTGGGTACAAACATGTACCTTTTGAAAAGGTACTGCTCCAGAGACTGCTCCTGTACCTTTATTTCTGAGAGTGTACACATAAACATGTAAACGGTCTATAAAATCTCTCTTTAGTAAGACATGTCATACTCTTTTAGTTTTTTTAACGTGTGTTTAGATGTCCAAGTAAAATAAACTTAATTCATACATTTAAACCGGAGTTTTCAAAGTGTCCTGTCGTTATCAGCGTGCAATGAATCTTCGAATGCATCCTTCAGGGCATGCAGCCTCTGAAATGAGACACAGCTTGTGTTTTGAAATGAGATCTTGGTGAAAAGCAGCACAGGAAAGAAAGGGTGTAACAATACAGACTTCTCATGGCTTGGTTTTAAGTCTGCTCTGCAATGTGCGTAATATACAACACCAACACACACACACACACACACACACACACACACACGAGTCTACAGAGTGCCACAAATGGACATTTAAACAATGTGACGCAAAACATGAAAATTACTGTTGCGCTGGTCTGAAAATAGCAACAAATCACGCCAAACACATCTTGCGCCTTATTGCACCGGGTGTATGATAGAGCCCTATATTTCAAGTCACAATTGATGCTATTAACAAAGCATTAACTAAGACTTTTAGCTCAACTAATTAGCTGCTTATTAATAGTTATTAATATAGTAGTTGACTGTAGCTAGGCTATTGGGTAAGATTGGGGATGTAGAATAAGACCAAGCTTATAAACAGTTCATAACCTAATAATAAGCAGGTAATATGACACTAGTTAAAAACCTAAATTGTATTTACAGTGCTACAGAGTAATTATATATATATATATATATATATATATAAACTGTAATGGATTTTATGAAGACAGTGTAGGAATATTAATTAGTTTGCAGCGATCAATATTCATCAGCTGGTTAGTCACTGATATTGTCGATACTGTAAATCTGAGCTACGATACTGTGTGTGTGTGTGTGTGTGTGTGTGTGTGTGTGTGGAGAGTTTGCGCGCAGCAGAGGTCCAGCGTTCTGCCAATATTAGCAGTAAACCTGCTGAGGACACATGCAGACATGCTAACAGTCCAGTGGATCTCAAACAACACCACAGTGAAGCAGCAAACCATGACCACACACACACACACACACACACACACACACCCGCACACGCATGTGTGTGTGTGTGTGTGTGTGTGTGTGTGTGTGTGTGTGTGTGTGTGTGTGTTCAGTGATCACTCACACACTCATGTCTTACAGCAGAGTGGCGTCTGTCATGTGTTTAACACCATCTACTGCTGTGTGTGTTCAGATGCGTGACAGAGGAGCATCTGTGTGAGACACACACTGATCATTCCAGCACTGATGAAGAAGAAGAAGTACACTTCAAGCTGATTTTATGAAGTACACTTAATGTTGAAAGATATTTTTAGGATCACTTCATGTTGTAAAGTATACCAACATCTATGTACAAGTAGTGTACTTCAAAGAGAAAACCAATTAATTCTGAATTGTGTATATACACTCAGCGGCCACTTTATTAGGTACACCTTACTAGTACCAGGTTGGACCCCCTTTTCCCTTCAGATCTGCCTTAATCCTTCATGTCAGACATTCAACAAGGTACTGGAATTATTCGAGATTTTGCTCCATATTTACATGATAGCATCAGACAGTTGCTGATGATTTGTTAGCTGCACATCCATGATGCAAATCTCCCGTTCCACCACATCCTAAAGGTGCTCTATTGGATTGAGTCTGGGGACTGTGGAGGCCATTTGAGTACAGTGAACTCATCTTCATGTTCAAACCAGTTCAAACCAGTCTGAGATGATTGGCGCTTTATAACATGGTGTGTTATCCTGCTGAAGGTAGCCATCAGAAGATGGAGACACTGGTCATAAAGAGATAGACATGGTCAGCAACAATACTCAGGTAGGCTGTGGCGTTGACATGATGCTCAATTGGTACTAATGGACCCAAAGTGTGCCAAGAAAATATCCCCCACACCATTACACCACCACCACCAGCCTGAACTGCTGATACAAGGTAGGATAAATCCATGCTTTCATGTTGTTGAGGCCAAATTCTGAGCCGAGCATCCGAATGTGTCAGCAGAAATGGAGACTCATCAGACCAGGCAACATTTCTCCAATCTTCTATTGTCCAGTTTTGGTGAGCCTGTGTGAATTGTAGCCTCAGTTTCCTGTTCTTAGCTGACAGGAGTGGCACCCAGTGTGGTCTTCTGCTGCTGTAGCCCATCCGCCTCAAGGTTGGATGTGTTGTGTGTTCAGAGATGCTCTTCTGCAGACCTCGGTTGTAACGAGTGCTTATTTGAGTTACTGTTGCCTTTCAATCAGCTGGAACCAGTCTGGCCATTCTCCTCTGACCTCTGGCATCAACAAGGCATTTGCGCTCACAGAACTGCCGCTCACTGGATATTTCCTCTTTGTCCAGCATTAAACAGTGACTGTTTTAACAGTGGTGTGAGTCTCTGTGAGCTGCTGATAGTCTGCTGAGGCAGCCAAACACACACAGAGTTTCTTTGTTCTTTCTCTTCCTAATCAGCTCCTCTGACGTGGATATGAATATGGATTGTTTGTTTGTTTCATTCTGCATGTGATGGAGAGAAACAGGCTTCATCCTCTGGATGTCTCTGTAGTGTGTGTGTGTGTTTTACAGAGACGTTTCTGACAGCGCTACACCAGGGACGTGCGGTCAGGGGAGGCATCCACACCTGCCATCATGAGATGTATACTAATGATAAAATAAACATGTGTCCACTGATCTGTCCTATAAATGCAATTTCTGTAGGATTCAAATGATTTCAATCATTTTTATAATCAAAATCGCTGTGTTTGTGAAGCGAGGTGAGGCAGCACTGAGATGTGCCTCACGTCAGATTGCGCAATCCCTTACAAACTGGGTTGAGCTGTGCCTTGTGCTCACTTAGTGTATGCTACCATTGTAATGCTTCATTAAAATGTTTTTATAAATTGTAGACATTTTTTATTATATGTTCTCACTTCTATATGCTAGGTACTGTATTTCACAAATGTTTATCACTTATTTAGTGTTAGGATCTGACATACAGCCGCACTGAAATACATGAGGTGAGGCAGGCAGTAGCAGAGGGCGCGCATGAGCTCGCGGTCATTCTTGTTCAGTGGTTGCTCTTCTTCTATGCAGTAAAGTTCAATAGGAGTCTATTATTGTTTATTTTTAATACATTTACAACAATTTCAAAATCTCACATTGTCATTATGGGGGATTGTGTGTAGAATGTTGAGGAAATAAATCAATTTAATCCATTTCGGAATAAGGCTGTAGCATAAAAACATGTGGAAAAAGTCAAGCGCTATCAATACTTTCCGGATGCGCTGTAAATACTGAGTCAGTGAAATGTAGAGTTGTTGCGCACCTCCTGAATGTAATTATTGCATTGCATCGGGGATACCAAGAGCTCTGTTGATCACATTATTCATTCGTATCCAATAATATTTTTGGCATTGAAGAAAACCCTGACTTTTTTTGTTAAACACATGGAATTGGTTAGATATTCCAACAAAAGCCTCTCTACTTAACCCTCAGTCTTGCAGGTCGGCCATGTTTGTAGTTTTTAAAAACACTTTTTACCCACGATTGTAGTTCTAATAAAACTCATATCCATTATTCAAATCAATTCAATTCACATTTATTTCTCTAGCGCTTTTACAATGTAGAATGTGTCAAAGCAGCTTCACATGGAAGATTATAGTGAATGTAAACAGTGTCAGTTCAGTTTTCAGAGTTTCAGTTCAGTTCAGCTCAGTTCAGTGTGGGTTAATAATCACTACTGAGAGTCCAAACACTGAAGAGCAAATCCATCAATGCGCAGCTCTACAGATCCTGAACCATGCAAGCCAGAGGCGACAATGGAGAGGAAAAAACTTCACCAATTGGCGAAAGTGAAGATTTAAAAAACCTGGAGAGAAACCAGGCTCAGTTGGGCACGACCATTTCTCCTATGGCCAAACGTCTTGTGCAGAGTTATTATTATTATTAGTCCAATGTGCAGTGTAGTGTGGGCAGCATTAGCGGTTACAATAGACAGGGATCCACACTTGAAATACCTGAAATAGTAGACCAGGGGTCACCAATCTTGGTCCTGGAGGGCCGGTGTCCCTGCAGGGTTTAGCTCCAACTTATCTTAACACACCTGCCTGTGTGTTTCAAGTATACCTAGTAAGCCCTTGTTTAGCTTGTTCAGGTGTGTTTGATTAGGGTTAGAGCTCAAATCTGCAGGACACCGGCCCTCCAGAACCAAGTTTGGTAACCCCTGTAGTAGACTATCTGGAAATCTTTTGGCAATCTCTTTTCAACATACTATGATTTATGACACGCTTATTCTGTATTCGAATACTATTTAGGACGGATAGCATGTGAATGAGTTTGCATCCTTGCAGATGAAAAACAGAGGGAAAAATGTCATCTAATTCCTTAATTTGCCAAATGCCTTCACCTAATTCGTGTGCAATTGACCGACTCTCTGGTTATTTAAAGGTTACCGCTGCACATTCACAATCTCTTTCTTAATGTAAAACTACCAACATAATAAGAATTGACAAGAGGCATTGATTTTCCCAGCTGAGTGAGATTTCAAACAGTCCTGCAGCACGCGATACACACATCTGAACTCAGACAAGGCTCTTCAGTGCATGCAGACTGTATATGTGGGACTAGGGACTAGGGCTGCGAGGCTTAGTGCTCAAATCTGATTTTTTCTCAGATCTGATGTTTTTGTCTAGCTGTTCACACTGTTGTTATAAATGTGGCCAATATCAGATTTGCAGTGTGAACAGATCGTGGTCGTAAACTGACCCGCATGCGCAGAAGTATAGTTACGGACAACACAAAATGTCTAATTATGCACACAATGTGTATACTGTATGAAGCACAATGTCAGATCATGCTTAATATGATTACTGCCCTTTTCACAGACAACCCTGGTGTATTTCATGAACTGTAAAGGGTTGTCCTGCTACTACTAATGTGTACCAGCGACCTTCTTGCTGCCTACTGCGTCACCGTAAATTTCAACTTACACATACAAATACGTGTCATCACAAGTTCTCACATTTAGATTTGCAAGCTCTCAATGTTTGCTACTGATTTACCTTCATAAGACAGGGCTTTAAATATTTGCAAATGTAACTCCGCCGGTCCTACAACACCCAACCCGCTCCGAGCTGGGATCGAACCAGTGACTCTTCGCATTGGAGTCAGTTACTCTAACAAGTAGGCTAAAGACCATGGCCTCTAGCATCTGTCGCTACAGCTTCTTAAGAGGTCAGAGTGAAAGTTCACCTGTACAGCACTTCACTAGCTGGCCTCTGTTATGCAAACATATTATGGTATTTTTATGCTTAAGAACGGTCAAAACCTGACACAAAGCACCTTTAAAGAGAGTGCACAAAGACTCTGAGCGCCATGTGTTTTTGGTCATCACCAGGAGACCCACTAAAGCACCTGGAAATGAACATCTTTGACCTTCTAATGTCCTTTCAGTCTAAATGATCTGCAGAAGGTGCAGCTTGATTGGGCTGTGATGAGTGCTTTATGCCACAGTGCTTCAGACAAACACATTTTCACCCGCACAGTGACATGTTTAGAGGCTTGAATGAATGGAAGTGACACTTGTGCAGTAGTCATTTAGTGGACACCTTTACGCTATTTATTTCCCCCTTTCACTCCGCCTGCACTTATCCTGTCCACTGCTTCTCTCTCATCATCCACATCCTGGTTTTGGTAGCTTTTTATTAGCTAGCCTAACCGCTAAAGAAGTTTTCCTCCAAATATATATGTTATTAGGGTAACACTTTATAACAGGGCTCATCAAACTTGTTCCCGGAGGTCCGGTGTCCTGCAGATTTTTTTGCTCCAACCCTAATCAAACACACCTGAACAAGCTAATCAACGTCTTACTAGGTATACTTGAAACATCCAGGCAGGTGTGTTGAGGCAAGTTGGAGCTAAACCCTGCAGGGACACCGGCCCTCCAGGACTGAGATTGGTGACTCCTGCTTCATAAGAATGAGTTATTTATGAGTGATTAGTTAAAGAGCCCCTATTATACATTAAAAAAGGGTCATATTTTGGTTTTATGGGTCTCCAACAACAGGCTGATCTGCATGCAAGGCCAAAAACACTTTCATGGTCTGATAATATGCATTTATTTTTACCTAATTATCCCAGCGACTCCCATATGAATCGTTTCATTTGTTCCCAAACCCCTCCTTAGCGCAAAGCTAATCTGCGCTGATTGGACCGATGACAACCTGTTGCGATTGGTCGACAGCGTTCAGCAGGAGAAATGCCGATCGCAGCGGCCCCCCAAAAACACGCTTCATTGTAGTTACTAACCCCATAGTACATAGTACCCGGTTCTCAACAGTGTTATCAGGGCCGGCGCGTCCATAGATGCACCTAGGCGGCCGCCATGGGCAGCAGAATAGTGAGGGGGGCGTCAGCGAACCCTCCAGTCCTCACTTTCATCCGTGACACCCACCCCCTCCCTCGCAGTCCTCACTTTTATCCGCGAACCGGTCACTTTCTTTTTTACTTTTGGGTTGAGGGCGGCGTGATCACCGTTCGCCTAGAGCGCCAGTTCAGCTTGCTCCCGCCCTGAGTGTTATTCAGACACCTCACCCCATTTTAAACCTTGACCGCTGCACGTGTGTAAGAACAGCTGACGGTGGCCTTAGCAACGACAAACGGCAGTGTAACGCAAGCTCACAAATGCATTTAAATCCGTAAACAACGCGGCACGCGGCACGTTTTCAGCGTGGCATTAGACGCGATATGAGAATATAAAGAGTTAACCTGATACAGCATACGCGGTTACAAGTAACAAAACACAATTAAATACAACATTTGCAAGCTACAGAAAACAAAGAGGCAGCCATGGTAATGCACTTACTTACACTTGTGAAATGGAGGAAGAAACTGATCCATGATCCACTGATCCATGTACTGATAAAGTCCCTTACATCAATAGTCTTTTCTGCTCCTTCCTTTAACAAATGGCAGACGAATTCCCCGTTGTAAGCGTATAGGTTCCAGAAGCACTCGAACTGCACAAGGCTGGGCTGTCATGCGGAGGTATTTTTGCAAAAATAAACCTCAACCGCTGACTCTTCACAGTTTCAGCTTTGGGTAGAGAAAATAACACTAACTTTCAATCACACTTCCAAAAATATCCAGCTGAGCACAGCATCTTCATGACTTGGTTCAACTGGGATCTGTTTGTCTTCCTCGTTTTCTTTGCTACTGTGTTAGTGGGCGGGACCGCAGGTATAAATTTTTCCAGGTTTGACCGCAACAAATGGGCGGGGCTTATGTTTCGTATCTACGTCACGCCGAAACGGCTAAAGACTCGTTATCACGACTCATTCGCACCACTATGAGTCGACTATTGATAGATGAATCAATAGTTTTGTCCACTTTCGGATTTAAGCCTTAGCTGGATATTTCACTTCCCTTAGAGCTGTGTTACACACTATATGGAAGGTCATTCCCAAAAACCTATAATAGGGGCTCTTTAATGATTAACTATCAAGTGTCAAGCGATATATCAAGTGAACAGTGTTCAAATAAATGTGTCACCAGTCAGTCTACACTAGGGGTGACCAACCCTGTTCCTGGAGCTCTACCTATCTCTATAATTCTGCTCCAACCTTGGTCTAACACACCTGAACCAATTAATTAGGAACGGAAGAAGCACTTGATAATTATAGACAGGTGTGTTTAGTCAGGGTTGCAATTAAAATCTCCTGGAAGGTAGATCTCCAGTAACAGGTTGGTGACTCCTGGTCTACACCCTCAAAAGTGTAAACAATTAAATACTGGTAAATATTTTACTCATCTTACTCATGCCTGTAAGGTGTGATCTAGGTGTGTACTGAATTTCATTTTATTATTATTATTTTTTTGGATCTCAGTTTTTATAGTTATGGACTTGAATTCACCGGATATTTCTGCCTGAGCATGCTTACATGATGTTTTATGATTGTAAAAGCCTTGGTATTCTTCAAACAAAATAAAAAAATAAACTTAAATGACATCCCTTCGAAAACAAAATCCAGCCAAAATGAAGTTCGCCACTTGGAAAACTTTTTGGGGCCTCTTAAACCCCTTTGAGCTGCCATTGGTCCGTGCAGTGGGTGTGTCCTGGAGCTCCGCCTTCTGTGACATGCTTTGTATCTACAGAGTTCAGAGTCAGACAGAAGAAAAACATCAACACAACAACACTAAGATAGCAACGTGATTATACTGGAGAGTGGAGAAGCAGATGTGGTACAGATATATCCGCACCTGTACGATAGCTCACACAGCGGACGATAAGCGATGTTTCACATCTGATAAAGTTACAAACACTGTTCCAATCAGTGTCTATCCATGACAAATATACAGCAATGTGTTTAGGAGTCCACTCGAGCAGTGCTTGGCCTCAAAGGAAGGATGACAAAGAACTTCACTTGAAGTATCCCGAGACTTTAAACCTTCAATCCAAACAAAAACCTCCTCAGCCAACCTAGAAGCACCTGCAGTCATGCTGAATAATGAATGCTCCTCGTGCGGAAGTTCCTCATGTTATCATCTCAGATGTGTGCGAGCCGCTGCTCTACTACACCACTGGACTGAACATCTTGTTTTTGGAGATGCAGCCTATTTTCCAGTCAATTAGGACAGCACTACTGAAAAATTCAACACCAACCTGAATCAATTCCATGTTGGTCCAGACTGGGTTTTGCTAGTATATTGTATTGTATGTTTATCTGGTGGACCTGCAAAGTCAAGCTGTTTTCATGTGGAATGAGAAGTAATTCCACTTCCCATGCTGGGATCTGACAAACCATCATGCAAAACATACCGTATGCTAGCCTGTTTTGATTTTAGTGTTAGTCCTGTCTTTATGTGAAGCTGATATTTTAGTATTTATTAGTTTTAATCACGTTCATGCTTAATTCAGTCAAGTCAGGTTTTAGTTGACTAAACGTCTGAGGTTTTTTGTCTTATTTTAGTCCAAATCGTCCATGACTATTTTTGTTTTAGTTGACGAAAATTGTTTTGTACATACACTATCACATTTACACACACACTCATACTCTACGGCCAATTTAGTTAATCAATTCCCCTATAGGGCATGTGTTTGGACTGTGGGGGAAACCAGAGCACCCGAAGGAAGCCCACACCAACATGGGGAGAACATGCAAACTCCACACAGAAACGCCAACTGACCCAGTTGGGACTCGAACCAGCGACCTTCGTACTGTGAGGCCACAGTGCTAACCACTGAGCCATCGTGCCGCCCTGTCCCAGGAACAGTGTAGTAATATCAAGTCTGCTGCTTTAATCACTGCAACAGCTCAGTGTGATATACATCCTCACCTGCAGAGTCAAACATCATTCCAGACTCCAGTGTGAATGTGTGCTCACTGTAATCCCACAGAGACTCAGAGAAAGATGAGCTCATGCATTTTTCAGCAGGAGGAGGTCTTTGTCTCTCTCTGAGGATACATATGCATGTGCTGCTGTTTCAGAGAGCGTTCTTGTCAATCTATTTCACCAAATCTGCATCTTGAAGACAACAGAGAGTTATTCGGATGCTAGCAGAACTTGATCTAAACCAAAGTCCCATTCAGGGAAAGTCTGTTTCCTCAGCGGCATATTTGCAACGCGCACTGGCAAAACATGCAAAAAATAGTTTATATAATAAATTACATAATTTAAATTCAGCAAAAAATTTGTGCTGTTTCGATGACTTTTAGTCGCTTTAAATGCAAATGAGATTGTGCTTTTTTCAAAAGAGGGCGGAGCTAGAAATGCCTGTGTGTCAGCATAGTGGC
Organism: Danio tinwini; assembly: GCA_903798205.1. Lineage (NCBI taxonomy): Eukaryota > Metazoa > Chordata > Actinopteri > Cypriniformes > Danionidae > Danio > Danio tinwini. The sequence goes on along the minus strand of CAIGQZ010001199.1, from coordinate 1,509,023 downwards.
AGATTCAAAAACAAGACTAATGTCCCATGCTAATGAGGGAGAGATGGTGACTAGTGGGCGGGGCTTTTCCCCTCTGATGACATCATAAAAAGGGAGAATGTCAATCAAAGTGTTTCTGCAGACTCCTTTTATCAAGTCTGATTATAAACAATACAATTAATGCATGTTTACGATTAGAAGCTGGAGATATTCACACACTGCTGACACACACCTGTGTTTAAACCTCTTATATAAATGATTTTAGCATAATAGGACCCCTTTAAACTAAAGTGTTACTTAACTGTTGTTTACCATCTATTACGCCCCACGTCTAGGGGAAAACAACATGGGCATAATAAACGGAAAAAACAAATGTGTTGGGGTGGCGGATTTCCAAAACAAAACCAAAACTTAAGACAAAAGATCCCCTTCGGTCGACAACCAAACTCGGACACTCAGTTGAGAGTAATTGATAAGATTTATTAAAGAAAAAATGTAATTTTAAAGTAAGCATCTCTTCAGGGTGGCCACAGGCCAAAATAACAAACAAAAGAATCTGCAAAGTAAATAAACTAAATTACCTATAAATCTTTAAAGAAAAATACAGGGAGCTTACCTTTCTCCCTAAACATAAACATAGTCAAAAGTAATCAAATAAATAGGCAGGCCACCCCTACAAGGTCTCAAAAAGGTTATACGTATGAACAAGGGTAACAAGACTGAATATTGGTCATCGGCCGGAGGGGTAAGGGAAATCCAGGAGCTCCACTCCCAGCAACCGTCGCAATACGAATGAGATCCTTGAGCCCTGCCGGATGTTCCTTTTTATATATGCCTCAGAGACCAGCAGCCAATCAGAGCATGAATCACACCCGAATGGGAACCTATGGGATAACACAGAAAACAACAAGAAGGCGGGACAAATAAAAAGACATATGCAGTGCGCAATAAAGAAAAGAAAAAAAAAGAATAATAAAAAAACTTCGTAACACCATCTACTAACAAGAAACTTGGGGTGATTTAATTAATCATTTACTAAGTAATAGCACATGAATGATACTAGGGGCTCTATTTTAACAATGTAGGCGCAAAGTCTGAAGCGCATGGCACAAAAGCATTAGTGGCATGTCTAAATCCACGCTCTGTGCACTGGTGCAAGGTCTAACAGTTGCGTCGCTCCATGGTGCATTTTTTACACTTTGTAAGTGTAAAAACTAAACGCTTCACTAGCGAGAGAACAGTTAAACAGAGCATCTGCAGCACGAGGATAAAGAACGAGCCTCCTCCATTCAGCCTCTTTACTTTCTCTTTACTTTACTCTTTACTCCTTTACTTTGGTGGAGTAAGGAAACGGTGGAAACTCACTCCACTGAACACATCCATTAGCCCACAGATTTCATTTCCTTTGTTAAGCACAAAGATTTGCTTCAACACTGTTTCTGTTTTTAGTTCTAATCTCTTGTTAGCAGCTGTGTGGCAGGGGGCAGGTGCGTCGCATGATGATTGACAGACCACTGAGCCAGTGACAGCAAAAAGAGTGCAATATATCAGCCACGACCAATAGATGTTCATATATTGAATATATCATGCAGCCATTGGCTAAAATCTCCATCAACTAAGTAGGAAGTACTGTTACTGATCGGATGGCTGCGTATGCAGACAGTCAAAACACTCTGCTTTTGTTTAGATTTTAGTAACTATAACGTTGACTTTTTATTCAGTTTGTGGTCTTATTTTATCTGTAACACTGTAAGCTATGACACTGAGTTGCCTTTTACTACAAAGAAATGACAGAAATGGTGACATAAACAAATGAATAACCATTCATAATGCAACACTATTGTGTCGGTGGACTAAATGTGCTCGATGGGATGTTTTTCTGTGGACTCTTACCCTTCAAAATAAACCGTGATGTACAGCAATAAATGCGTGTGTGTGTTGTTATTACGATGATATGTACTCCATATCTAACAAGCCTTTTGTGTTCAACTTGCACAAAATTGAGCAAATACGTTCTTTATACGCTTCCCATTGAAAAACAACTAGCTGCAATGGCTGCTCGAGCTGGTTGTAGCTTTAAACTGATGTACAATTTGTCAAGATTACTCATGTTCATTTTGATGTAATCTATTCATAAACATTGACATGTGGAAAAACAGTGCCTCAGGATGTTCGCGTCGGGGCGCTGGCTATGAGGTTTTAAACTTGCACCCTTATTGCTCCGGGTGTATGATAGGACCCAAGTAGTTCACAGTTAACTAATCAAGTACATTTATTTCAAGAGTTCACACTTAGCTGATGATTGGTAATAAAGCGTATTTCAGGGAAAGAGCCCTGAGCCCAAAATATTCTAGAGCTCGGGGCTCCCTCCTGTTTGAAGGGCGAGAGGACAGTTTGAGCTCAGGTGGGTCTTGAGAACTCCCCTACTTGTGAACTACTGAGATATATCTGACTAAGAGTTGCCTTAGGATGCTATTTTTAATTTACTTATGGTGTATGTCTTTGAACAGTGGGAGGAAATCGGAGAACCTGGAGAAAACCCACGCCGAACACAGGGAGAACATGCAAACTCCACACAGAAACGCCGACTGGCCCATTGAGGGCCAAACCAGTAACATTCCTGCTGTGAGGCAACAGTGCTACCCACTGAGCCACCGAGCCGCCCTATTAGAGAAGGGGAGGAGTAGGGGTGGAAGGGGGGATTCTTCTAGACAAAGATGACTGGAGTAGAAAGCTCAGGTAATTTATAGTGTGTCTGTATTCATCTGATTGGTACAAATATACAGAGCTGATGCGGTACCAGCTGTGTTCAATCAGCACATGATCCTCTTGAAATTAGTTTATAAATAAACCACACTTAATTCTTCCCAGAGAACTAATGAGAGTTTTATAATTTTTGGCTTAAGTAATGCAGTAAAAATGACCATTACTCCATTACCAGCTGAATTCTCCTGTTCCAGCACATTATACAGTCTAGGCTTGTGTTATGGTTTGCTCTCCGCAGTGCTGGCGTTCAGTTTCTGCAGTTTTATGTGTGAAAGAGTGTTTTACGGGCTAGTATATCACTAGAATGAAATGTCAGTGGCCATCTAAAGCTGTCCAGCAAAGCAACGTTACTATAACTCAGTTTCATACATTCAATGTGCTGTAGCGCTAAACGTGAAGTTCAACACTCCTGATGCAGTGCAAAGCATAAATATGACCAAGCATAGTTTCTTTTTTTTCCATTCGGTCTTTCTTTCTCTTTAATAAGAATACCATATATGTTTTTATTTGTTAATAACTAGCACCAGCGCTGCCCAGAAACTACACTGCATGTTAAAGGGGACCTATTATGCAAAAATCACTGACACCAGCATGGACCACGCCACACTTTGAGCTAGACTTTATCGTAGGGATGAAAGGGATGGTAAGAGAACAATGGGATGAAGGAGAAGGGAAGTAAGAGGATGAATGGTAAACAGGTAGGTAGGTTGATCGACGTCCTACGATGCCCAGAGACTCAGAGTGGGGGTACTGTCTCTGTAATATTTTTGTAGAGTGATTGGACCACCCAATTCAACCTACATGTAGGAGTGAAGAGGGTTATAGGGATTGTGAATGACAAGCGAGGACATAGAGGGAGGGACGGTGGGTTCGAGAGATGAGAAGAACAGTGCTAGAGGGCTAGGTGTAGGTGATTGGTTAAGGAGACAAAGTGAGACGTGGTTCCACCTTTAAACTCCATTTAAACTCAGTTGTGTGTCAGCAGTGTGTGAATATATCCAGCCTCTAATGGTAAACATGTATTAATTGTATTTTTTATAATCAACAGTCTGCAGAAACACTTTGATTGTAATTCTCCCTTTGTATGATGTCATCAGAGGGGGAAAGCCCCGCCCACTAGTGACCATCTCTCCCTCATTAGCATAACTCACACTAAATATGAATAAATTTGTGGTCATTTTAGATGATCAAATAATGGGTTTTAGGATGAGGAAACAAGTCAGAAGGTTTTCTGAGGGATCATATAGCCTGCTTATGTGGGAAAACATCAAGTTTACAAATGCTTGCGTAGTTTACAAGATCACGCATGGTTTAGCTAGTATTCTCCTATCCTGACTCAGGAATCAGAGTAACTAGATCTGATTGCATTATTACACTTAGAAAAACACCTTTTGCTCAAGCTTGTTTTTCTTTCAGAGCGTCGCGTCAGTGGAACTTAATCCCACAATCTTTTAAATTATTCAAGTATTATTTAGGAAATGGCTGCTCAATCATCAACATTGTGAACACTACAGTCAAAAAAAATAATATAGTTGTCGCTTGTTTAAACGTCTTATTTAAAATAAGCCGAATCAAAAAATCTCAAGAGTTCACACTTAGCTGATGATTGATTATAGATCGTGTTTGGAATGTTGTCCCGGGAGAGAGCCCTGAGCTTATAAGGTCCTCAAGCCCTGGGCTCCCTCCTGTTAGCAGTGCGAGTTTCAGCTCAGGTAGATCTCGATAATAACCTTTATTTAACCAGGTTAGTCAATTGAGAACCAGTTCTCATTTACTATGACGACCTGGCCAAGAGGCAACATAAAAAGCCGCTACAGTACAAAGCAGCAGGGACACAACACAATTTCACAAATGCAGATAAGAACATATATAACCAACGAAAAATTAAAATCAAGCACAGTGATCTTGTACTATTGACTGGATTGGACTTTTTAAAAGATGATAGTGGAATGAAGCAAGCATCAGCAGCAGAAAACTGAAAAGAGGAGCGACCAAATGAAGTGCAAACTTTGGGTAGGCAAAGGTTAATAAAACTACTAGAGCGCAGATTGCGACGTGTTTCCTGAATGTTAAGAAGTGACTGTAAATAAAGAGGAGATTTTTCAATAAGAGTTTTGTAAATGAACAGAAACCAATGAATTTGTCGACGTGATTGAAGAGAAGGCCAATTAAGTAAAGAATACAGTTGACAGTGATGAGTATTAAATGGCGCACCAGTAACAAAACCAATTGCTGCATGATAAACTTCCCCAACTTGTTAATGGCTAGTGACAGATTATAGCAATAGCTATAGTGCTTACTAAGAGCTCGTCTATAGTGGCAATTTGGTATGGTCAGTTTACTTATATTGCATGTTTTTGGACCAAACCCACCCGAGCACGGGGAGAACATGCAAACTCTGCACAGATATGTCGACTGGTCCAGTAAGGACTTTTAACCAGTGACATTCTTGCTGTGAGGCAACAGTGCTAATCACTGAGCTGCCGTGTCACCCAATCTAGAAAAAGGAGGAAGGAGTAGGGGTGGGAGGGGGCATTCCTCAAAATGAAGATGCTGAGGTTACTGAGGTTATTTATAGTGAGTTTGGAATCATCTGATTGATGAATCATGCGTTAGCTAATGCAGGACAAGCCATGGCCAAACATAAGCAAAGCATGTGCTCCACTCGGAAGTAGTTTATAAATAAACTTTACTTATTGAGATTGGGGGGGGGGGGGGGGGGGCTTAATTGTTTTATGTTCAATTCACTTAAATTTGTAAAAACAATCACGTTAACTTAATTTGTGTTAAGACAAATGAAGTTTGAACTACTTATTTTAAATGAGCTGAAACAACACAGTTCTTGATTTTTGGGTGGGACAACTTAATTGTTTTATGTTCAATGCACTTACATTGTTAACAAACTAATAAGCTAACTTAATTTCTTGATGTTGTCCCAACACAAATCATTCATTCATTCACTTTCCTTCCGCTTAGTCCCTTATTTGTCAGTGGTCGCTACTGGAATGAACCACCAACTATTCCAGCATATGTTTTACACAGCAGATGCCCTTCCAGCCGCAACCCAGTACTGGGAAACACCCATACACACTCATCCACACACACACACAGATACACTACGCCTAATTTACTTCATCAATTCCCCTATAGCACATGTGTTTGGACTGTGGGGGAAACCGGAGCACCCGAAGGAAACCCACACCAACATGGGGAGAGCATGCAAACTCCACACAGAAATGCCAACTGACCCAGTCGGCACTCGAACCAGCGACCTTCTTGCTGTGAGGCCACAGTGATAATCACTGAGCCACCGTGCCGCCTCAACACAAATCAATTGGTGTGGAACCCAGCATTTATTACAGTGTAGGCTTTGTGACATTGTTGCTGTTGTGGCTGTTTTTGTCATTCGCTTGAGTAATATTCATAGTTAAAATTTGTATTTCTATTGGTGTAGGCCAGGGATCACCAATCTTGTTCCTGGAGGTCCGGTGTCCTGCAGATTTTAGCTCCAACCCTAATCAAACACACCTGAACAAGCTAATCAAAGTCTTACTACGTATACTTGAAACACCCAGGCAGGTGTGTTGAGGCAAGTTGGAGCTAAACCCTGCAGGGACACCGGACCTCCAGGACCGAGATTAGTGACCCTGGTGTAGGCCTTTAACATCTGGCTAAGGGACCACCAATGAAAACCTTGAGCTAATTTGGAAGCATTTCACGTTGTAGGTTGATTAATGTAAACTGTTGCTTGTTGTAAAATAAATAAAAATAAATACATAAAAACAGAAGAAGCTGAATCTGTCTGAATACTTGCTAAAAAGACCTTGGATCTCAGAAGGCCATAATCGACAGGGTCTTCAAGCAGAAAAAGGCCATTGTTTAGGTCTTTTCAAATGACCAAAGGCCAGATATCTCACCCCCTCGTGGCAGAACATTGATATTCTGGAGGCCATCAATAAGTCATTCAAGACTCAGGGACTTTCTGGGGAGAAATACCCAAGTGTGTCTTTTACTCTTTAAACCAACCCTGCACATCTAATAGCTCTCAATACCCACAGGACACAATGCATACCTCATCAAAAACACCAAAAGAAGATTGATGGATGAAAGATATAATCAACATGAGCTGCTTTTTTTCTAAGACCTGAGGTTCAGGCTAAAATATGTTAGTGAAACAATCGAACGTCCATTCAAGCTGGACTAACAGATAAGATACAGAGACTGATTGATGACTGTCATGGTCACAATAACACTAGTAGTGATTAAAATAAATGACAGCTGCATGATGTATGATTTCAGCACATTGCCGGATTAGAGCTAAGATCAAGCCCAAAAAATTAAACCCGACCCTACCCGAGCCTGTGCACTTTGTGTCCGAGCCCGGTCCGACAAATTAAAGATGCTGTAAGGTTTTGACTCTTCTAAAGCCTAAAAATACCAGAATATTTTAGCAGATATTTCAAAAACATGCTCAGTAAACATTCTTGTTTATCTGAAAAACGCTGCTAAAGTCAGATATTCTGCTTTGAGAATGTGCGTTACGCTGTTTTGGTCATTTTAACCCGCCCACTGTCAGTTTAGCCAATTATATTTCAGCACCCCAGGTTGCCTTGGTGGAAAACATTGTTTTCATTCATTCAGTCAGTCAGTCAGTCAGGAAGGCTCTCGAAGCATGCGTCTGTGACCGAAATGTGACCTCTGGTGGACAGTAGCAGACTCTGAAATGAGAAGCAGAATCTGAGTTCCCCGTGAGATTGTTATTAATTAGCAAATAATATAAATATTACGAGCGTAAACATTAAGTGAGCAGGTTATATTGTTACCCCATGCCCTAACAACACGCTACGTGACGAGATACGAGATAAGCAATTTGGCTGTTTGCACCAGCTGAAACATGAGAGAAATGTAAATACAGCCATTCAGAAGCACAGAATAGTGCACTCACTGCACTCCAGCGAAATGGTAAAGTTTATAATCTAAATAATACATATTAAACCTCTTTAACATTATTAAATGTAGATGCTGAATCACTGATGTGTGTTGGTTCGTAACACAGAACTGAACACAGCACTGTTTCCTGGTTTGAGTCACTACTTGGACAGTTGACAATTTTGTGTGTAGTTTGCATGTTCTCCCCGTGTTGGCGTAGGTTTTCTCCGGGTGCTCCGGTCTCGTCCACAGTCCAAACATATGCGCTATAAGGGAATTGGTGTAGTTTGTGATGTTTGTGTGTGTGTGTGTGTGTGTTTACATGAGTGTGTATTAGTGTTTCGCAGTACTGGAATGCAACTGGAAGGGCATACGCTGTGTAAAACATATTCTGGAGTAGTTGGTGGTTCATTCCGCTGTGGTGACCCCTGATAAATAAAGGAACTAAGCCAAAGTAAAATGAATAAATTAATGAATTTTAATATGAGAAATGCAGTTTTCGGTAAAAAGTTGTATGTTTGGAGGCATGCCATGCGTGGATCTACTGCGCCAACAATCCTCTTAGCGATCGACTATAGCCTGTGGATGTCACTAGATAAAATGGGGAAAATGTTGGAATCTTATCTTTTTGATGCTTACAATCACACCAGTGTGATCAGCCTAGGCAGGTCCCTACAGCATACAGTTATAAAATACATGCTGATGTCTATGGAAGACGAGAATGACAAACGTTTTATTTTACATTTCATCCAAAAATGTGTTAATCACAACATTTTTTAGGAAACTAGAACTCCTCCCTGTTAAAGAGCCATTCACCTGCATGTATTTTAGGAGAAGTTGATGAATTGGTGTGCTGTAAATTAAGCAGCTCTGATCTCTCCACTGCAGTGAATAGATGCTGGGGTGTCTCATGTGATAAATGATAAATTAGATGCATTGCTGTGAAATGTAAAATTGGAGAGGGGGGTAGAGGGGTCAGCTGAATTATTTAATATTTACACTTGAAAGGGTTCAAATAGGGCATTTACACTCACTCTTGCCTTTGTGCACGCTCTATTATAAGAAGTGGCCATATAACAAGTTCCACCCTTAATGATGTCAACTAGAGCCATGTTCAAAAAACTTTTCAAAACTAGAATCCACCCGGAAATACTAAATAATATTTGTATACATACAGTATAAGATATACTCATATAACAAAATACATAAAATATAATAAAAGAAATACAAAGAAATATGTGCAGTCACACTTTCAAGAGTTCACACTTAGATAATGCTCAACTGAGATAGCAGGTTTGGCATGCTGTCCCGGGAGAGAACCCTGAGCTCGGAGATAGATGAGCCCAAGGTTCCCGCCTGAAGAAGGAGGTATTCTTCAAAATGAAGATGACTGGAGCAAAAGCTCTGGTAATTAATAGTGTGTCAGTGTTCTTCTGATTGGTGCAATATGTGGAGTTAATGCGGTACCAGCTGTGTTCAATCATAAGCACGTGATCCTCTCGAAATTAGTTTATAAATAAACCATGCTCAGTATTCTGTTCCTTGTTGTTCTAGCGCTGACAGTATTTGTATATTATACTACTGTTGAACGGCAGGACAATTGGATTTATATTTCAGAAAGGTTTATAGCATAAAGAAGCTGCTTTGCACTACACAGAAGGCCTGGATTTCTCCCAGCTGCCCATAGAGTCTCAGACAGAGCTTCAGCCCTGCAGTGCATGATTTTCCTGAACCATGTGGGAAAACATATACAATATTCATGTGACTCACCACTTCAGATCAGTGTGTGTGTGTGTGTGTGTGTGTGTGTGTGTGTGTGTGTGTTTGCGGACAGCAGGGGTCAGCAGCAGGCATTAAAAATTCTCAAATCGACACTTTGTGTGTGTGTGTGTGTGTGTGTGTGTGTGTGTGTGTGTGTGTGTGT
>CAIGQZ010001199.1:1491027-1499415 GCA_903798205.1 Danio tinwini | reverse complement strand
GTGTGTGTGTGTGTGTGTGTGTGTGTGTGTGTGTGTGTGTGTGTGTGCATGTACATGTACAGTGTCTATAAGTTAAAAATTCTCCCACCTTTTCTCCATTTTTGCACAGTAAGTGAAGCCACCTGTATTTCTACATAGTTTGATATAATGCAGATTTCTTCAAAACCACTTGGCTAGAAAATAACACAGCATTGCATCTATGTCAGATAAGCAGCTCTAAAGGAAACTGTACAACGTTTATGTTGCCAGTGCACATTGTAACTCTTTATATAATAATAATAATAATAATAATAATAATAATAATTCATTTTATTTGTAAATGGTGCTTTTCTAAACAGCCAAGGTTGCCTTACAATAAGCATCAACAGCCATGCTAGAATAAGCAAAATAATCTGCCAATGGGGTAAGCAGAATAATCTTATGTCAAAAGGAAAAACAAGATTATTTAGCTTACCCCATTGGCAGATTATTTTGCTTGTTTTAAAGAAAAACTAATTTAATTTTGGCATATTATTTCTTAAAACAAGACAATATGTTTTGCTTGTCTAGAAAATTCTTCTTGATTTAAGAATTTGTAGATATTTGGACTAGAAACAAGACAAAACATCTAAGAAAGAAAAGCATTTTTTGCAGTGTGATTCATTTTCTGCACCTAAATACTTTAGACTCCTCAGAAACACAACAAAACAAACCATCTTAAGAAACCATATTCATATTGCAACAAAGTAAAATAGCACAATATCAGATCTTTCCAATATCCTGCAGCCCTAGTCGAATGTGAGTCAGTGGTGTAAAGTAACAAACTACAAATACTCAAACTACAGTAACTGAGTAGTTTTTCTCAGGAATTCACTAAGTAGTTTTAAAAATGTGGACTTTTACTTTCCCTTGAGTACATTTTTACTGCTGTATCAGTACTTTTACTCCGCTACTTTCCTTAAACCTGCAGTCACTACTTTATTTATTCTTGTCTATGAGGATTAGAAGAATCAGTCCTGTGATTCCTGTCCAATCAAATCACACATAGCAGCTAAATCACTCATAATGTGATTCTAACTACCTCAAGACATGGGCGATTTATAATTTCAGCAAACTGTTTTAATGCATTGAAAGTGTCCAAGAAGATGTTCAAAATCTTTACACACATTGACCCAGAGACTGTTTAGATGCAGGTCACTGATGAGAAGAGGACCGATGTTTACTGTATGATGACCAAAATGGCTTTAAACACCCAGCAGGCACAGGATGTCAACATGACGTCTGATTGACGTTGTACCCCAATGTCGTGTAGACGCTGCATTTTGTTTAGAAATAAAAATCAGGTTGACGTCAGAATTCAACGTCAGGACAATGTCAGTGTCTAACGTCCAACCGTAAACCAACCAAATATCAACGTCTAATGATGTTACAGCTTGACGTTGTGTGGATGTTACCACTATGACGTCTATCAACTGTTGGATTTTGGTTGCCGTACCTGACGAATAAATGTCAGTATTTGACATCAATATTACGCTGGTTTAAGATGTTGGCTCAACGTTGGATTTTGATCACTTTCTTACAACCTAAAATCAACCAAATATAAACGTCATTTGACGTCATTATTGAACATCAAAATAACATTGTCTTTAGACGTTGGCTAGACATTGAATTTTGGTTACCTGACATCACAACCTAAATCTAACCTAATAATAACGTCTTATAACGTTGTGTGCCTGCTGGGCAATAACTAGATGCACTACAGAATGTTACGTTTACACACACACATCCACAAATTACATGTAAATGCATCAGCTTTATACAGCGTAATACTACTCATTACTCTTGAAAGGGCTACTTTTTACTCATATTTTCAGTAATATTTACAACAGAGACTCACTTTTACTAAAGTATGACTTTTCAATAATCTCTACCACTGATGTGAGCAAATAATTCTGAAATGTTCATTTTTAATTGAACTATCCCTGTAATTTCAATTAATTAACATTTATTAAAACACAGACTAGCTAGAGATCATGTTAAACTCTCAGCAGGCTCTCGAGAGTCAGACTGTCCTCAAAAAGCTCAATCAACACACTTATTCTGCACATTCAGCGTGTGTTTATCACAGATAAGCAAGCACATTTCAATGAATTCTGTCCATCCCGCCAAAACAAAATTCATCTCCAATTTATTTGTTTACCTCATTAGACGTTCTTAATGCATCTATTGAGAGAGAGAGTTTTCCAATATGCATGTAAATTACATGGATTATTACCATGACCAACATGATGCTATCGGTGCAATGCATCACGGTGAAGACAGACAGATGGGTAAATAACACCGTACACCATCCCGAAGAGAGAAAACTAAACTGCATTTCAGATCAACACGGTGAAGAAGATACTGAGTGTTGGAGATTTAGTCCTGACACTTATATAGTGCTCGGCATAAATGAGCACACCCCCATTTTATCTATTTCTCAGTGAATATAGCCAATCATCTTTGGTGCATTTAAACAACACTGGTATATTAAAAAGTCATATCCATTAAAATAAGAGTTTGGTCACCCAGACATCTTTATGGACATCAGACCAGGAATATAAAGATAACAAATTTAAATTCAACAGAGTTATTGCAAAAAATAGCAAACTATAAAATTTTCAAGTAAGTTATATACACTACCTGACAAAAAATCTTGTCGCCTATCCAGGTTTTAGGAACAACAATTAATAACTTGACTTCTAGTTGATCATTTGGCATTAGAAGTGTCTAATATGAAAGGCAAAGGCTTCTAGATTACGCTTATTTTACCACAATAAAATATGATCATGCATTGATTTTGAATAATTTCATTAGGACAGTAAGGTCTGACTTTGCTCAGACAAAAGTCTCATCACTGAACAAAAATAATGTCCAATATAGAATATAAAGCGTTCTTGCAGGACTCCCAGAGTTTATCAAGATTATCTGTGTTCATCTTCAACGCCTCCTTCATCTTACCCCAGACATGCTCAATAATGTTCATGTCTGTTGACTGGGCTGGCCAATCCTGGAGCAGCTTGACCTTCTTTGCTTTCAGGAGTTTTATGTGGAGGCTGAAGTATGAGAAGGAACGCTATCCTGCTGGAGAATTGTCCCTCTCCTGTGGTTTGTAATGTAATGGGCAGCACAAATGTCTTGATACCTCAGGCTGTTGATGTTGATCATCCACTCTGCAGATCTCTCGCTGACCCCCATACTGAATGTAACCCCAAACCATGATTTGTTCTGCTTGTCTAAAAAGCTTCTTGATTTAAGAATATTTAGAGAAACAAGACAGAAACTAAGCAAGTAAAGCATTCTTGCAGTGCAGTTTTGTCTTTGTAGCATCCTGAAGAAAATATGAATCTAACAGAGAGATCTGTGGGGGGTGAACTCATTTATGCTGAGCACTGTAGATGTTGTTTGTGGTATGTAAATGTTGTATGTGAACCTGAGGTCATCTGCTGTTTCCTGAACACATGGTCAGTGGTGCCGTCTGGATGAATATCTGACCTTTTACACTTTCAGATGTTGTTCCTGTCAGCCTGGGTCATCTGAAGGACGAGCAGTATTTACAAACCCAGACCCTTCAGAAAAGCAGAGCTCTATTAATGTTAGTGCAGAACTCTTAAGCCATGTCATACACAGGTATTTTTATACAGTTTTCCCTGCCTTCATTTTTTTTACTAATCTCTGTCTACATAAAAACACAGTGCGATTAACATTAAAGGCACATCGAAACAGCAGGCGGAGATAAAAACCTTTCATGCTGGGGTCACACCAAAAGCAGAATTAAGAAGTTGAGTACAAGTACAGTACATTACATACAAGCCAATTGTGGCGAGGGTGCGTAGCCGAGAGCCGTGGGAGCGAAACGAGGCCCGCCACAGATGAGATACACCTGTGGCGCGCACCTGCCTTCAATCCCACGGAAGGAGCTCTGGACTATAAGAGGAGGAACGATGGCAGAGGAGAAAGAGAGAGAGGACCGGGCCTGGACATATTGTTTTACTTTTGCTTTCAGTTTGTCCGTTTGTTTTAATTTAGACGGCAGTCTCCGTGAGGAGCTGCCGTCCCTTTTATTAATAAATATTTATTTAAAAGTCTGTCTGTTCTCCGCCTCCTTCTTCCCGGGCGGCCAGGTGGCCGTGAACTTCATTACACCAATAAAAGAGAACTAATAGAATACTGCAGACAGATGCTCAAGACAGTTCTGGATAATAAAATAATAATAATAATACTGAAGCACTGAGATGATGGACTGATGGCTGAGGGGTTTTAGAAAGAGCAAAACAACATTTCTAATGCTTTACAATGTGCTGGAAACACCATTAATGCATATCTGTCAACATTGAGATGTAAAAATAAGGGATATGCCCACCATAATAAGGGATTCTCCCTTAAAAAAATCCCCAAATTACTAAATATGTTGATTTGGAGCTGTTTCATTGTAAATATACAGTTAAATGGTCAGTAATATGTTTTATTATTATTATTTACAAAAGAAAATAATAAATAGTGTACATTAGCAGCAAATACATTAGCAAACAGTTCAGCTTATTAACATTAATAACTATTATAATGAAATAAAATCAAGCTCTCAAATCTCATTAGTCGTTTCTTCACTGTATAACTTATTCTAATTAAAGAGCAGTGAATGAATCTCTTATTTATTTAGATATTTTTCATTTGATTACATTGAATAACAGGAGTCACTTTAATAATGCACACATCTCACGTTATAAAGAAAGCATTCGACTGCTTTCCTGACTTTTTATGCTCATTTAGGACGAAATTAATTGTGTTTGAAAAAAACCCCACCAAGATCCTGTGGCGCAAGCTTTATGTGTGTGCGCTTAGCGCGAGCCTTCAAGGAGTGCACACGCACAGCCGAGAACTGTGAAGGCTTTTATACCTGATGCGCTCACCGGAAACATGAGCATTTCTCATGTGAGATCGTCGACTGTGCAGACGAATATCAAATATGGTAAATTAGGAAAGGTTGGTCAGTTAAATTATGCTACTGTAAGTAATGCTTATTCAGCAATAATTCTCCAGTACCGATAGCAGAACCGTTAACGTCAGAGATTATCCATACTTCGGTCCTTTATAATTTAGCACCGATACCGATAAATGACAGTTTCGGTACCCATCCCTAGGGCCAGACGGAATCTGCGGACGTTTTTTGCAATTTCTGCTGAGAATTTTGGTAAAAACCTGTGGATTTCTGCTGAACTATTTTGAGAGTCTCATAACTAAAACTTCAATATGTGAAATATGTGTATTTTAAAAACTGAATAAATTCAGATTTACTCAAGTAAATAAACAGAATTAATGATGGGCCAAAAAATCTGTGGAAATCTGCGGATTTCTGAGGAAAATCTGCGGAATTCTGCGCGCGCAGATTCCGTGTGGGCCATCCCTAGTGCCATCGTACTGTTGTATAAACGCAATATCACACGAGTAGCAGTGCAATATGACTGTCATGGTTGTGGATCTTTCTGTTTTTCTTGCATGTGTGTGTGTGTGTGTGTGTGTGTGTGTGTGTGTGGGAAGTGGGTGTGCCTTGTTTGGGTTCTTCACCGCGTGGTGTGTGTATGTGTGTTTACATTTGTTCACTCCTGTGTCTGCTCTCTGTTAGATGCTCTCGCTCATTTTGGTGGAAGCTCTCTGACATAGCCTGTTTCATTT
Organism: Danio tinwini; assembly: GCA_903798205.1. Taxonomy (NCBI): domain Eukaryota; kingdom Metazoa; phylum Chordata; class Actinopteri; order Cypriniformes; family Danionidae; genus Danio; species Danio tinwini. The sequence continues at coordinate 1,493,724 of CAIGQZ010001199.1, read as the reverse complement.
GGACCTTATGCATGTCTCCGAATCATTGATGTTGTTTCTTCTGTCTGCACTGATGACAACATTATCTGTGAGAGACTTCATCCCATTCCGCTACTCTGATGAACTTTACCGCTGGTAAGCGTGTCGACTTCCTTGAGAGTTGCTACCTAGTGCTAACCTTCCCCTTCCCTCGATATCTGGTGAGATATCAGTGAGAGACTTCTGTGTGGCGCTATTTCTCGGATGAACTTGTGTCGCTGTTGGGCGTGTTGTAACCCCTATGTGAGCACCCTTGCTCAACACTATATCTGGTGAGATTATACCAGTTGTGACTCTTTAATAAATCATCTTGCATTCGCTTGCATTTGGGTCTCCTGTGTATATCATTGTGACAATGGCTGTATATCATCACTGTTTGGACACTAAGTGTCGCACGCCTCCCACCAGTGCCGATATATAGCCATATCGCACTGCTACGAGTGTGATATTGCTCATATAGTGTATGTTCATATAAGAGTAATAATATATAATATATAAGTAATAATAATATATGTATGAAAAGCATTTATTGCAGTGATATATGGCTATAGGAGAAATGGTCGTGCCCAACTAAGCCTGGTTTCTCTCGAGGTTTTTTAAATTCTTCACTTTCGGCAATTGGTGAAGTTTCTGGTTCAGGATCTGTAGAGCTGCGCATCGATGGATTTGCTCTTCAGTGTTTGGACTCTCAGTAGTGATTATTAACCCACACTGAACTGAGCTAAACTGAACTGAAACTCTGAAAACTGAACTGACACTGTTTACATTCACTATAAACTTCCATGTGAAGCTGCTTTGACACAATCCACATTGTATAAGCGCTATACAAATAAAGATGAATTGAATTGAATATATAGACCTCCCCTTTACCCAGATGTCTCCAAGCTAAAGAGAATGGGTTATATGCTCAGATAGTGTCAGGTCACCGGAAGCACTTGTGCTGGCTGACTGAAGATTAAAAGTGTGTGTGCATATACCCCCCCATTACAACACGTCAACTTCACGTTAATGCACAAAATGAGGGGCACGAGTAAGTGGAAGGGCTAAGCTGTAGAATTAGGATTGGGCCCTGATCTGAGTGATCGCTCATCTGCAGCACAAACACACACACACACACACACCCCAGCAGCTGTACTGTAGGCTTGTTTGATATTCCTCTCCAGCAGCACACAGTCTTTCAAGCGGCTGTAAATCCCGGTGTGTTTCTGCACCCAGCGGCTCTCGCTCATACAGAGCTTTAGGAATCAAACGGCTCACCTCAGGCTCATTAATCTCACTGTCTGCCTCTCTGAAACTCTCCTCAGAGCGAAAGACAGCAGTCCTGTATAAAGAACATCACACAAACACACTGCTGACATTCACACAACACAAAACCACTTCAGCGTCTGTTCGTCTGGATGTTTAAATAAGTCTCAGACACACAATCACTATGGAGCCTTTTCACAAACTCTTATGACGCGCTTAACAATCATCAGAATTATAAATCCGTGAAAGTATCTCAAAACACTAACAATACATATACCTTCACATTCCTTTCCTTAAAAAACAACTAAACAACACATTCACTTACTCACTCTCATAGTTTATCCAGTTCACTGCATATATACAGTGGAAGGAATGTGTCAATAGAGCCGCCATTTTACTACAGGGTAGCGCTCCTTTGAAATGAATGCAAGACCAAGCTGCAGTGGAGGACTGTGGCCATCCAGAGCCAGAGATATACACATTTATCTATGATCGGGAGTTTTCCCGGTGGTCAGTACGCAATGCCTTTATGCTTTGTTTTCTTTGTTTGCTCGTTACTACACCCGTACATAGGGATAAAGTCCAGCATCTACACATTGGCACACGGTCTTGACTAGTGCGGTTGAATGACATTTGTGCTGGGAGCACTGTACAAATGTGGCGGCGCTATTGACGCATGCTCAGGGTCCGTATGCGATATCTAGTGTATATATCTATGCATGACTTGAAGCATACCTGTCAACATTCCCGTTTTTTTTCTTGTTTTACAGTTCTATCCCGCTATCATCCCGTAAAGGTATTTTCCCGTATTTCTCCCGTATTTTCAGTCTTTCTCTGAAGGGTGGCAATAAACATTAAAGAGCAGAGCCTTGCTATACGCAACCCATACTGCAGAACCACCAGGGGCCGCCCTTTGCTCTTAAATGTGAGTCTGTTTTGTGCTTTTGCTTTGTTTAGGCATGAAAACACTTTAAAATAAATATAAAAACGGCGGGATTCCCTTTCCTTTTATTACAGGTGCCGTCTCCCCTTCATATGCAATCCTCAAAACAGTCATATAGCGGTGCGTGACTGTCAGCTGACGCGCTCCATACTGATTAATAGAGGCTGTTTCCCACACAGATTCTGCACACGCCATTTGAAGCGGAGTGAAAGTCTGGGTTTTGGGTGCGTGTTTAAACAGACATATACACATAATTAATAATAATAACATCTAAAGATGTCGATCTTGGTGGGGTTTCTTTTAAACTCAACTAATTTCATCTTAAATGAGCATAAAAAGTCAGGAAAGCAGTCGAATGCTTTCATTATAACGTGAGATGTGTGCATTATTAAAGTGACTCCTGTTATTTAATGTAATCAAACGAAAAAAATCTAAATAAATACGAGATTCATTCACTGCTCTTTAATCAGAATGTGTGAGTTATACAGTGA
>CAIGQZ010001199.1:1476436-1488049 GCA_903798205.1 Danio tinwini | reverse complement strand
TGATTGATTGATTGATTGATTGATTGATTGATTGATTGATTGATTGACTGGTTAGTTGGTTAATGGATTGGTTGGTTGATTGGTTGGTTGGTTGATTGAGTGATTGATTGGTTGATTGTTTGGGTGATTGGTTGGTTGGTTGGTTGGTTGGTTGTTTGATTGGTTGGTTGGTTGATTGAGTGTTTGATTGGTTGATTGTTTGTTTGTTTGATTGGTTGGTTGGTTGGTTGATTGAGTGATTGATTTGTTGATTGGTTGGTTGGTTGGTTGGTTGGTTGGTTGTTTATTTGGTTGGTTGGTTGTTTAATTGGTTGGTTGGTTGGTTGGTTGGTTGGTTGTTTATTTGGTTGGTTGGTTGTTTAATTGGTTGGTTGGTTGGTTGGTTGGTTGGTTGTTTATTTGGTTGGTTGGTTGTTTAATTGGTTGGTTGGTTGGTTGGTTGGTTGGTTGTTTATTTGGTTGGTTGGTTGTTTAATTGGTTGGTTGGTTGGTTGGTTGTTTGATGTAATTAAATTTTAAAACCAAAATAATGTAATAAATGGAAAGCAAATGACATTTGTCTCCTCTCCTTTTTGGCTGATCCAAAAAATGGTCTGATCCAGGACTAAAAACCATAATGTGATCCGTTACAAAACTAGACACCAGAAATCATTCCATTTGCTGAAACACAACGAAGTTTGTGGCCAAATTAAACCTCCAAATCACCCCAGAGTGGATGAAAACATCTCCAACAGCACACATGGGCTAAAACCTGCCATACATGTCAAGTAGCAGGTAAACCTAACCAGGTATTAGCGCCTACACAGCTGTATCCCACCCCTACTGTGAACAATCCTTCTGAATATATAACCTTGGATTGTTTTGGTCCGCTAGGTCTGTACAAATCAGGTTCTGTGTACCTCTTAACTGTGATGTGTCAGACGACTTGTTATCCTGCTGCTTATTCTAGGGATAAAAATCCCTACTAAGGCTGTTGTGTAGGCTCTGTCTCACTTTATTTTAGCCTTCAGTATTCCAAGGGTTATTCAAACTGACAAAGGACCAACTTTGTGTCTCAGGTATTAAAACAACTGCGTGTGAAACATTAAATCAGTGGTGCATACTCCTGTGGGTTGAAGATTGTGTAGATTCTGGGGTATCATGGAGTCCCCATAATGAGACGTCTCTGCATTTATTACTCCATTCAGGCTATACTCTTACAGTGTAACAAGAATTAGTTTGTGAGACGCACTGGTTACCATCCAGCACCTGATAAATCGAGTGGACTGAAAGGGTGTGCCATTTATTTAGATCAGGGGTTCTCAATCTTTTCCAGCTCGAGTCCCACCTCCTTCTCCTGTCTGATATTTTCTCTTAAACTGATTGTCTAGCGAAAATGCTTGTTTTTAAATATTATTTATTAGCAAAACATTTATTTTGCTTTCTACTATTGTCCTCTTATGTTCTACAACATTTTATAAAAACAATATATATATATACACAGTTGAAGTCAGAATTATTAGACCCCCTTTGATTTTTTTTCTTGTTTAAGTATTTAATATCATCTGTTAAATGATGTTTAACAGAGCAAGGAAATTATTATTCAATAACTTGCCTAATTACCCTAACCTGCCTAGTTAACCTAATTACCCTAGTTAAGCCTATATATATATATATATATATATATATATACAACAGTTCTGTCTGGTTCTTGAATAGCTGTGCTATATTCTGCCAGTAACAGCACTCGTCCAGCCTCTTCACCCTTCACTCTTGTGTATTACTCCGTCTACATACAGCAACAAGCAGAGGACACTCTACAGCACTGATCATCAACTGGTGGACCGCGGGCCAAATCCGGCCCACTGAGCCGTTCAATCCGGCCCGCGACTGGATTCCAAAATTGTGAGGATCAAAAAGAAAATAGTGGTCCACACTATTAAAGCAACTAAAAATAACAACAACTGAGCCTCTTGTCAGAATAACCAGCATTTATGACTATATTTCGGCTACACTATGAAATGAGGACAGACTCAGACAGGTGTCTCTATGCATTTGCAGGAGACTCACAGAACTTCCGGGAGACTTGGGATGTCTGCCTTAGGACTAAAAAAGGAGGAAAAACTATCTGGCACAACGTAAAATAGCATGGTAAATGAATAACCTGGTACCAGAACAAAACAGCTCACAAATAATGTTCACACATCAAATGAAACGTTAAGTGGGCTTGAATTCAAATCACAATGCTGAAACAGGCTCCTCACAGTGCTTAATCAATGGCTAAAGTTACATTTCCCCTTGTTGAATTAGCCTAATTGAGTTGAGGCAAAATATCTATCACTCTCAGTGGTATAGGGGATGGGAGCCTGAATCAAATGCCTTCAGTTTTGTAATGAAATAGTAACATTAAACATGTTAAGCCAAAATTAGATTTTTATTTGGTTTTCTTCTTGGGGGTTTCTAGAAAAACTCTGGCCCTCTGACAAATATAGTTGATGACCCCTGCTCTACAGTTTGACAAATATTGCAGCTGTTGGACAACATCATGTACTTTTGAGGCTCTTTTTAGTCGAGAATGTAGTTGTTTAGATTGCAACTATGCAGTTTATTTATGAGGATAGTGCCTGTTTTTAAATATTTATAATATCTGAGAGACAGCGTGTCGGCGTTCATTAGCCTGTCTTTGAGCAAAGACGGTTGACGATGTTCATCCACAAGATGGCGACAGACACTGCATAATAATATACAATTTTATATACACGATTATGCTGTTGAACTGTTGCATAAACGCAATATCACACAAGTAGCAGTGCAATGTGGCTGTATATCGGCACTGGTGGGACACTAAGGACTTGTGCCAACTCACGCCTGTGTTTAAAAGTGATTTTTGCATAATAGGTGCTCTTTAATGTAAAAAGATGGCAATGGTGTGGACAGACCAGTGCATGCCTTTTTTTGATGAATCTAATTGAACCAGTTGAATTTTTCCATTATTGCTAATGAAACACTAGCTTTGGTGAGGGCATCGCAACAGAAAATGAAACATTAAAGGAAATAAAGCAAATGCACATGAATGCTCTCACTGAGTGGAGAGGAGAGTGGATGCAGGAACGAAAGCTTTTGCTTAAATTGGACAGGGAACATTAGATCCAGAGGACAAATATAAACTGTGAATTACAGCACTGCCTCCTTGCAGAACACAGTGTTCACTTGTAAATCTCCCCACCAACCTGTATGTGTGTGTGTGTGTGTGTGTGCATGCATGCATGTGTGTGTGTGTTTGTGTGTAATTCCAGAACCATGGGCTTAAAACATACATAAAATGGAGCCTGATTTGTAGAGCTGTTTTAAAACACACACACACACACACACACACACACACACACACACACAGTGTTATTACTATCTAGTGTGTGTGCCTTAAATGTCAGTCTGTATTGATAAGCATCAGTGGGCTGTGCAGTATGACACAGTATACTGTGTAACAGTGGAAATAGCGGAGATTATGTGAGAATTTATGTGCTTTGGCTTTTCATGTGCTTTTATATGCTAAAAACTTGTGCATAACCATGCATTAAAACAATTAACTCAGCAGTTTACATCTGTTTGTTGCCTAATTATAAACATATGTGGTGAATTTCTCAATATACACATTAAATTAACAAAAAATACAATAAAACAGACCGTATGTCGTGGCATTGAATACATTTACAATCTGTATGTCCAGCATTTTGCTTCTAACAAACTGTGAACACTCATGGCTGCCTTACTTTTGCTTAAAGCCTGTCTAGCTTTCAAAATAAGAGTCTCACATTCATAGTAAGCATAATGCTGCGTTCACACCAGACGCGGAGCTCGTGGAAAAATCGTGCTATTCGCGCGTAAATAGACGCGTGAACATTTGAGTTTACTCGCTTCATTTGCGCGTCAAACTCCGCTTTATTTGCGTGTCAAATTCACTTCAGAACAGATGCAGATTCACATCATGTGCAGGGCTTCTGTCTGCCCGGTAACTGTAGCTTCGTTGCTAAATGGCTAACATGGATTTTATTGAGAAAATAACTGTGTTTATGTGCTTTATGTACGCTGAAAAACAGTGTCGATTCATTTGGAGCAATGTCTGAGTGCACTAGATCATTTCAGAGGTGCATCCAAGCTCTGTGAGCTCATAAACTCCTCCAGAAACTGAACCTGGATGATGAAAGCATTCAGCGGTGTGTCTGACTAAGCCCAGCCCTGTTTGATGAACTGTTGTCGGTGTCGGCTGGAGGATTTCCCCCGGGACACCAACAACAGGTGCTACGTCACAATCACGCCCCCACAAGAGCAAGCTCCTGATTGGTTAATGCAGCGCGAATGTCTGCAGAAGTTCAGATTTTTTAATTTGAGCGATTCACGTGATTTGCGCGTTAAGCGTGTCAAACGTACAAAACGCTCAATTTGCGTCGCACCATTTGCGCGTATTGCGCCGCAGGATGTCTATTCGCGCGTTTGCATTGACTTAACATGTAAATCACTCGCGCTTGATGCTTCTTCTGCATCTGGTGTGAACGCAGCATAAAACAAGATTTTAGATAACCTCAAAAATCAGGGAGGAAAAAAATATCACTGTGCAATCTCACTTGAAAAACATCGTGGCCAATCAAACGCAGCCTGGGACGTGCATTTTAATCATCCTGTGTGCAGTGTTTTGCTCTGATTAGCACTCACTGGATTTACATGAGAGTGAGGACACAATGATGTTTAATGCTCACTTTATGGCCATTGCAATGTACTTATTACTCAGCTATGCCTAGGTATAGGGCTGCACGATGTTGGAAAATCTGATATTGCGATATTTTATTTCTCTGCGATATAAATACGGTTTCACAAGATAGTTGGAATAGCACTATTTGACTGTTTTCTTGAGAGTTGTTTTCTCACTTAACCTTGTCCTGTTTGTAGTTCAAATATCTAACAATTCTTAGATCAGGTAAAAATGTAGTTTTGTTTTTAACTTCGGAAAAACATGAGACAAAATTAAGATTTTTTTTCCTTAAAACAAGCAAAATGACCTGCCAGTGGAGTGAAATATTCTTGTTTTTACTTAGAAATGTAGTTATTTGGACTAGAAACAAGACGAAAGTTCTAAGTAAGTATTTTTTCATAAATGGTATAAACTAGAGTAATTAAATACAATTAAATACAATAATATAGAGTAATTAAATACAATTCTTTAGCTCCTGGTCAACTAAAATCCCGACTCAACATTGCATATCTTGCGATGTGACTATTGCGGATGCACACATTGCAATATCAATGCTGAAATGATATATTGTGCAGTCTTACCTAGGTATATCCACATTTTCATTCTATGGCACCTTAAAAAGCTGATGTCAAGCCAATAACAATAGTCTACCCTGCACACTGTACCACAGACTCCCAATGTAGACTATTCCATGAAATAAGCATGGTCTAACTGTGCATGTGTACAGATCTCCCGTCTATAATACTTGGGTTTATACTCATGTGCTTAGCATTTGCATATAGACGACTACACAAGCTTCCTCTTCTGAGTAATGGCCAATAAACTGTGTTGAAAACAGAGCTGTGTGTGTCTCTGAAGCCCTTCATCAGCACAGTCATCTGTTCTCCTCATGTCTCCAGTAGTTTGCTGTTGTGTGTTGGCTGACTGAGTAATTACCCCCCCCCCCCACACCCTCCCAAAAAAAGAAAACAAAAAACAAATTAATTACTAATGATATTTATGAAATTGTGTTTAAAATGACTTTTCTAATAACTTTGTCACTGGTTCGAGTCACCAGTTGGTGTTTCTGTGTGGAGTTGGCGTGGGTTTCCTCCGGGTGCTCCGGTTTTCCCCACAGTTTAAACACATGCGCTATAGGGGAATTGATGAACTAAATTGGCCGTAGTGTATGAGTGTGTGTGTGAATGAGTGTGTTTGGGCATTTCCCAGTGATGGGTTGCAGCTGGAAGGGCATCCGCTGCGTAAAACATATGCTGGATAAGTTGGCGGCTCATTCCACTATGGCGACCCCTGATTAATAAATGGGACTAAGCCGAAAAGAAAATGAATAAATTAATGAATGAATAACTACTAAAAAAGGTAGTTTAATTACTTACCTCAATACTATATAATGCTATAATGTTTAATGCGTATGCAAAAAAAACACAATTAGTTGAATTAAGTCAACCAGGGCATTTTAGCTTGGTTTAAAAAATGATACTTATCAAAACATAAAACACTACACTTATCTATGGTTTCTTAAAGGTGCAGTATGTAAGTTTGACACCCAGTGATTGAGGTATTGCACTCCTGGATCAAAATAGACGCAAGCGTGGGATGCCAGATTGAGTACAGGAGCGAGTGATTTAAACTGTTCTAAATAAAAGCAACGACATGCAACAGAGGGAATATTCTCCATATTAAAATTAGTTTTGGTTCTAAACAACACCTCGAATTCATATATTAGAAACGGCTTCTATTTCTCACAGCTCAACATGTGAAGCCTATGACAGTGATCACCTCAGGTAAACCTTGTGTGTTTTATTCTGTGCTAAATTCTAACAATGTGAGTCTGAATAGATTATAATCCTTACCGTTTGGTGAGTGAGTGCATATTCTGTGCTTCTGAATGGCTGTATTTACATTTCTGTCGTGTTTCGTTTGGTGCAAACAGCCAAACTGCTCATCACTGCGTATCTCGTCATGAAGCGTGTTGTTAGGACACGCGGTTACAATGTGACCTGCTCACCTAATGTTTACACTCGTAATATTTATATCATTAGATAATTAATAACCTCATGTGGAACTGAATCTGTCTCATTTCGACGTCTGATACTGTTCATTTCGGTCACGGACACATGCTTTCAGAGTCTTTCTGACTGAATGAATGAAATACGCTGTTTTCCAACAAGGCAACCCGGAGTGCTGAATTATAATTGGCTAAACTGGCATTGTGCAGGTTAAATTAACCTAAACACAGACAGCGCTCCCGCATGGAGAAACCATTTTTAAAGCTCACTTGTTCACTTGGGATGTTTCTTAAATATCTGCACACATGATATGGTATTTTTATGCTTAAGAAGAGTCAGAAACTTACATACAGCACCTTTAAGCATGTTCTGTTTTTGGACAAATCTAAATGTCTTTTGCCAAATATCTGAACGAATATATGTGTGTGTGTGTGTGTGTGTGTGGGGGGGGTAATAAGTATTGAACACGTCACCATTTTTTCTCAGAAAACATATTTCTAAAGGTGCTATTGACTTGACATTTTCACTGGATGTTGATAACAACCAAATAAATCCATATACTGTATGCAAAGACAACAAATCAACAAGTGTACAAATGAAGTTCTGTGTAATAAAATGAAATGACGCACAGAAAAAGTACTGAACACATGAAGAAAGAGAGGTGTATTTGGGCAGTGAAAGTGTCTCAGTAGTTCTTCAGCAACCCTCTGCCCTTCCTCAGTGTAAATGAACATCAGCTGCTTCAGTCCAACATCTACATTAGCAGATGATGAAGATGAAATCAGGGTGGACATTTCAGCAAGACAATGATCCTAAACACAGCCGAGGAGACTCTCAGATGCTTTCAGAGAAAGAAAATCAAGCTGTAGAATGGCCCAGCCAATCACCTGACCTGAATCCAATTGAAAAAACAGAATAAAGCTCAGATTTGATAGACGAGACCCACAGAAGCATCAGGATTTTGACACTCTGTTGAATTCTGTGAGAAACTCACACCTGAGCAATGCATGAAGCTTTATTCTCCATATGAGAGGTGTCTTTAAACTGCAGCACCAAAAATGCCTTTTATATGGTGTTTCACTTTCCACTGTGGCGACCCCTGATGAATCAGGGACTAAGCCAAAGGAAAAAAAAAATTTTTTATAACAATTCTCCAAATTGACTTATAAAGAATTGTTGAATCAACTATATGATACGTAACTGTAATTAAATTACTTGCTTTCCTTTAAAACAGAAAGTATTTTCATTACAGTAACTAGTTACCATGTAACTCAATGCACACAGCACTGGTTGTTACATCTCTTACAGTTCTTCATTCATTCATTCATTCATTTTCTTTTCAGCTTAGTCCCTTTATTAATCTGGGGTCGACACAGCGGAATGAACCGCCAATTTATCCAGCATGTGTTTACACAGCGGACGCAACCCAAAGTCGCGGAAGAAAGTGAAAGCAACAGCGGACGGGGGAAGAGGGCGGTTGAGGAGGGAGATCAATAAAATAAGGTGCCGGATTAAATAAAGCCCTGCTTACATCTCTTTGTTAACGAGTGCTCCAGCATCAACTATCATGAACTGATTAAATGTAATAAATATTGTATTATACTGTACTGTTTGCTATAGTAAACTGTAATGTATTGAAGTATAATATACCCCATATAGTGAGAGTGTAGTCATTATATGTTGGGGTACCATAGCAAATAATCACCACAACAGATTAATACTCAAGTCCTTTACTATAGTATAGTTCAAAAACACTCCATTATTTACTATAAATTACTACAACATTTCTATGTGGGGACTGGATGTTTTCAGGTAGGGAAAACTCCAATTATACAGCACTTCTGCAAGCTGTTATTTAGAGCTGTGTAGCTTGTGTGTGTGCCTGTACACATCCGCACCAGTCTGAAATGACCTTGTTAAACATCGGTGGCGGTTTGTGCTGCGGGTCCATCAGATTTATGAGTGAGTGTGTAATGGGGTACACCGAGTCCAGGTGCGGCCCAAGCTTCAATCTCACAGGCTCCATAACAATAATAAAAGTACCCAACACACACACACACACACACTCACACAGCCAGCAACATTCAAACTCAATACAGCATCCAATTTTCCTCTACTGTACACAAACAGCCGGCTGTGATATGAGTGTCCATGCTGGAGGAGATTCAGTGCACTACAGAAAATCACAGGCACACGAGTGGTGAAAGACGAACCTATACTTAAAGTTGTGAATTAAATGTATGCACAAAACAGGAACATTTACAAATGTCTATATCCAATAAGTCAAAGAGAACTAAATCATTAATCCTGACAGCAAATATTAAAAAGATAAAATAATCCTTGGCAGATTATTTAGCTTGTTTTAAGATAAAACTCACATAATTTTGACATACTATTTCTTAAAATCTCTCTGATTTAACTGTCAGCAGTGTAAAGTAACTAATTACAAAGACTCAAATTACTGTAAGTCGTTTTTCTCAGTAATTTACTGAGTAGTTTTAAAACTGTGTACTTTTACTTTCACTTGAGTATGTTTTTAGTGCTGTATCAGTACTTTTACTCCACTACTTTCCTTCAACCTGCAGTCACTACTTTATTTTTATTAGAAGAATCAGTTCTGTGATTCCTGTCCAATCAAACTGCACATACCGTAGAAGGTAAATCGCCTCATAATGAACTACCTCAAGAAGTGTGCACTTTATAATTGCAGCAAACTGTTTGGACGTATTAAAAGTGTCCATGAAGATGTCCAAAATCTTTACACACATTGACCCAGAGACTGTTTAGATGCAGGCCACTGATGGGAAGATGACGGATGTTTACTGTATGATGACCGAAATGGCCTTAAACACCCAGCAGGCACAGGACGTCAACATGACGTCTGATTGACGTTAAACCCTAACGACATGGGGACTTTGCATTTTGTTTGGAAAGGAAAATCAGTTTGACGTCAGAACTCAAACTCAGGCCAAATTCAACAATCAATATCCAACATCCAACCTAAAACCAACCAAATATCAATGTCTAATGATGTTACAGCTTGACGTTGTGTGAACGTTACCCCATGACATCTATCAGACGTTGGATTTTGGTTGCCGTACCTGAAGAATAAATGTCAGTATTTGACGTCATATATGATGTTGGATTTCGGTCACTTTCTAACAACCTAAAATCAACCAAATATCAACGTCATTTGACGTCATTATTGGACATCAAAATAACGTTGTCCTTAGCTGCTGGCTTGACCATTAATTTTGGTCACCTGACATCACAACCTAAATCTAACCTAATATTAACGTCTCATGATGTTGTGTGCCTTCTGGACAATAACTAAATGCACTACAGATAAATGCACTGTTTCGTTTACACACACATGCACAAAATACATGTAAACACGTCAGCTTTTTACAGCGTAATACTCACTACTCACTCTTGAGTACTTTTGAAAAGTCTACTTTTTACTCATACTTTGAGTAATATTTACAACAGATAATGTTACTCTACTTGCACTACATTTTTAGGCAAGTAATGGTACTTTTACTTGAGTGTGATTTTACAGTACTCTTTCCACCCCTGTTAACTGTACATATGTAAGGGATAATCAACGGCTTGCTGTGCAGTAAAGAATTTTAATGCACGACGTGGAGGCGAAGGACCACATGATGCGCAGTGGAGTGTGGTCGCCTCCGCAAAGTGCATTAAAATCCTTTAACGCACGGCAAGCCGTTGATTATCCTGCTTATTTCATGGTCATTTACCAAGGTAGGCATTTAAAACAGTTTTGCTCCTTGCAACACAATATTTATCCAAATTTTTATATGTTAGATTATCTAGTCCCTCCACTGAATCAGCTGTGACAGGCTGACAGACGGAGAGAGAGAGAGAGAGAGAGAGAGAGAGAGAGAGAGAGCATGTGCATGCTGTTTATACCCGCTAATATTACAATGCAATATACAAACCCACACAAAATGTACGCAATTTACATTTCATAATCAATATACAATCTTATTAAAAGTACCATATCAATTAAATACGCTTTAGGAATAAATTACGCATTGGCTAATGAAATTAAAGATCATTTATTCCCTATCAACTTTAGACCTTCACACTTTAGTTTTAACATGCTGTTTTTATAAATATTTTTGAACATCTAAAGTAATAAAATCATGTTATTATGCCTCTTTTGAATGAAAGTATTAGGGTAGGCAAACTGATCTCATAGAATTGATCTAACAAATCAAATCAATCTAATCACTGGCACTACCCTTCCCACACTTCAAGAACTGTACTCTTCCAGAGTGAGTAAAAGGGCTCGCAAAATTACTCTGGACGCCTCGCACCCAGCACACTACCTGTTCCAACTGTTACTGTCTGGCCGGCGCTACAGAACACCAAGCACAAACACAGACAGACACAGGAAAAGTTTCTTTCCTCAGGCCATCTACCTCATGAACAGTTCAATATTCCCCTACTGTGCAATAAACGTGCAATACTTTCTCCATTCGCATTGGTACACAGCACCTTATAACCTGTATATTCACAACAAATCTGTACATACAACTCAACATCCAGATCTTTTTGACTAACTCGTATTTAATTTTGTGTTGTCACTTGTCAAATGTTCATAAGTGTCCAAAAGCATCTAGTGGGTGTGCAAAGAGCATGTGTGTGCAAATGTGCAATGCTCATAAGCGTCTGTAAAATGGGCAGTGTGCAGAAAAAATAAGACAAAGATATTCAGACTAGAAACAAGACAGTGTAAAGACACACTCGACTTGTGCTAATGGACCCCACGGTTTCTTCAAATGTGTTACGAAATATACCCGTTGGTGTCCATTAGGATACTAGTAAACGCTAATAGGTTAACGCAGGCACTGT
>CAIGQZ010001199.1:1445883-1459504 GCA_903798205.1 Danio tinwini | reverse complement strand
CACACACACACACACACACACACACACACACACACACACACACACACTTATTCTCAAGTGCTAAAGGAGTTTTGGTCAAACACTAGTATGAGCTTCTGGATGTTTCCGATGTCTGAATGTTTCCGAGACAGCAATGTCCTTCACATCCCAATCAAAATAAGACCACCAAAGAACTGTTACCACTTTTTTTGATGGTCACTATTGCACATTTTGTCGTCTATATGTAGACACGTTTAACTGAGTGTTTTTACTTGTGTAAATGTCTGCAAATATATTTATTTATTTAGTTTTTATATTAATTTCAGTACGATTATTGACTAATATGCACAGGCTTTTATGATGCATGTACAATACAGTTTGTGAAGTAATCTTTTCAGTCTTTTAGTAGATATATTCGATAAGAAACTTGCTTTGTTTGCCAAGCAAGTGGATCTAATTGGATTTGCATCGTAAACCCTTGAATAAAAGTAGTTTTTTTATTTCATGTGTTGAGATTTAAGTGACTATACTCACAAAATCATTCTGCATGGATCAGCAGATTTGACTTGATTACAAAATTCTGTGCAGAAAATATCCACAGTTTCTGTCTGGCCTTGTTTATCAATCAACAAAATGTGTTTTGTGGGACCATCAAACTGAAGTGACAGCAAAAAATCTTGTGACGTTATGTTCATGCCTATGAAACACATTTCAAGAGTTCACGCTTAGCTGATGATTGATAACAAGGTGTGTTTGGCATGCTGTCCTGGGAGAGAGCCCTGAGCTCAGAAAATCCACTCCCATTTTGTAGGGCGAGAGGGGAGTCTGAGCTCAAGCAGGTCTTGAGAGCTCCCCTGTGTTAGTTCTGGGCCTATTATTGATCATTGGAATCAGCTATGGCATGATAAACTGTTAACTGAAAGGCAACAATTGGAGCCTAGAACTAAATGCTCATCTACTGTGCCAATTTGGTTTAATCAATTCCCCTATAGCGCATGTCTTTGGACTGTGGGAGGAAACCGGGGAACCCAGAGGAAACCTACAAGAGCACGGGGAGAACATGCAAACTCCACACAGAAACGCCAACTGACCCAGCTTGGACTCCAACCAGCAAACTTCTTGCTGTTAGGCCACAGTGCTAACCACTGAGCCACCGTGCGGCCCGATCCCGGATAATCTAGGAAAGAAGGGGAGGAGTAGGGGTGGGAGGGGGAATTCTTCAAGATGAAGATAACTAAGATAAGAAAGTGTGGTTATTTATAGTGTATTTAGATTCATCTGATTGGAGAATCATGTGTTAGCTAATGTAGGACCAGCTGTGGACAATCATAACCACATGATCCTCTCGAAATTAGTTTATAAATGAACTTCACTTGATCCATTATTACATCAACATCACGATAATTAAAAATATACATCAATTTCTTTTTAAAATCATCTTTTAATTGTAATTTGCTGCATTACCGTGCAATAAAATGTCTATTACACTGCAAAAGCACAAGTTTTTCCTTGCTTCTAGTGCAAATATCTAGAAATTCTTAAATTAGGAAGCAGTTTCTAGACAAGCTAAAAATATTGTCTTGTATTAAGGAATAATATGCCAAAATTTATTCATTCATTCATTTTCTGACGCTTTTCCGGGGCCGGGTCACGGGGGCAGCAGTCTTAGGAGAAAACTCCAGCTTCTCTGGGGGGAGCCCGAGGCGTTCCCAAGCCAGCTAAGAGACATAGTCCTTCCAGCATGTCCTGGGTCTTCCCCGAGGCCTCCTCCCGGTGGGACATGCCTGGAACACCTCCCTAGGTAGGTCCAGGAGGCATCTGAAACAGATGCCCGAGCCACCTCAGCTGACTTCTCTCCATGTGGAGGAGCAGCAGCTCTACTCCGAGCTCCTCCCGGGTGTCAGAGCTCCTCACCCTGTCATTTCGGCCGCTTGTATCCAAGATCTTGACCTTTCATTCATTACCCAAAGCTCATGACCATAGGTGAGAGTAGGAGTGTAGATCGGCTCAGCTCCTTCTTTACCACAACGGAGCAATACATCGACCGCATTACTGCTGCCGCTGCACCAACCTTCCCTCACCCCAAGATACTAAAACTCCTCCATCTGGGGTAAGGACTTTCCTCCAACCTAGAGATAGCAAACCACCTTTTTCTGGTGGAGCACCTGCAGGGGGAGCCGTAGGGGGCCAGAGCATTGTGGAATGGGTGGTGGTCGAAGGTTAGGACCACGACAACCCGATCGTCAGGCACAGAAACTGGCGAATATGCCAAAATTAAGGGAGTTTATCCTTCAAATGAGCAAAACAATCTTACAATGGAGTAAGTAAAATAATCTTAGGTCAAAAGGAAAAACAATATTATTTAGCTTACCCCATTGGCAGATTATTTAGCTTGCTTTAAGGAAAAACTCAAACATTTTGACTCATTATTTCTGAAAACAAGACTATATTTGTGGTCTAGAAAATGCTTCTTAATTCAAGTATTTTTAGATTTCTGGACTAAAAACAAGACAAAAACTCTAAATAAGAAGAGCATTTTTTGCAGTTACATGGTAGTGCTCCAAATATAACCCTGAGACGTCATTAAAATGGTAGATTAAGATCATTAAAGTTTAAAAAGATGCACTTTTTAGTTCTCTCTTGACTTGCACAACTGTGTTCAAGAGATGAAATAAAGTCACAAGATCTTCTGCAGTGTGTTTTTGTGACCGTCCGACAGTTGTGTGGTGTTTTGTTCACAGGAAAGCTGCTGAAGTGAAGGATTGTGGGAGTCTGATGTCGATCTGAAACACTCAGTGACGTGTCTGAAAGTGATCAGTGCAGAAAGGCCCAAGTGAAGGACAGAAAACCAGAGAAGAAGAGAGTGATCACCTGAAACACACGTCAACAACATTAGCTGTGTTTTCATACAAATATGTGAAATGCATTCATGTGCACAACTGGAATGTTGCATAAAACGTGCTAATAAAGCAGCGTTTCCAGTCAATGAGAACACAATCATCCCTTCCTTACAAACTGGAGCAAATATCAGCATAGAAATGTAGTTTAGTGTGTTTAGATTTGCCACTGTGGTGTTTGTTCTCCTCTAATAAATGAGTTGTGCCTCAGAAGATGAAGACGAAACGTAATGAACACGGTGAATGCGGTGGCTTTTGGAGGCGTGAGACGCTCTTTGAGAGCGCAGACAGATGCTCAAAACAGTTTTGAAATAGGAACGTGCGGTCAGGGGAGGCAGATAAGGCACCTCATCTGCCATCATGAGATGTAAACTAATGATAAAATAAACATGTGTCCACTGATCTGTCCTATAAATACAATTTCTATATGATTCAAATGATTTCCATCATTTTTATAATCAAAAATCGCTGTGTTTTGCGTATCTCCTATTTAATGACAGTGTAGGAAGCGAGGTGAGGCAGCACTGAGATGTGCCTCATGTCAGATTGCGCAATCCCTTACAAACTGGGTTGAGCTGTGCCTTGTGCTCACTCAGTGTATGCTACCATTGTAATGCTTCATTAAAATGTTTTTATAAATTGTAGACATTTTTTATTATATGTTCTCACTTCTATATGCTAGGTACTGTATTTCACAAATGTTTATCACTTATTTAGTGTTAGGATCTGACATAAAGCCGCACTGAAAAGACATGAGGTGAGGCAGGCAGTAGCTCTGCCACAATGCACATGAGCTCAGGGCCATTCTTGTTCAGTGGTTGCCCTTCTTCTACGCAGTAAAGTTCAATAGGAGTCCATTATTTTTGTTTTGCTCTGACTGACTGCAAAAATCGTGGATGTAACGGTAATATCTCAGCTCAAACATTTCCCAAAATTTGACTTTTAATCAAAACGTGAATTAATAATGGACGACCAATGCCGGAGCTCTCTTCAAAAAATAGGACAGAAGATAACGTGATCATTCATTCATTCATTTTCTTTTCGGCTTAAGGCTGATTTATACTTCTGCGTTAATCGCATGCTACGGCGCAGCCTACGCGTGGACGCATAGTCCCTCGCCATGGCCGTCTGCGATGTCGACGCGCACCTCTCAAAAAAAAGTAACGCATACGCGTAGCGCAAGCTCTGTGATTGGTCAGCTTGGTATCGCTGACGAGTGTTGGCGAATGTGAGAGCCGTGCGCCCGATGCAGCGAGTGTTTACAAGTGTGGAGTCCCATGAAGGAGCTCCAGATGGAGACTGTTGTTTTGTGTTTACCTCATGATTAAAGTTGTTGCACGTCCGCCAGTTCCCGCCTCAAAATGAGCGAATTTGAGCCACTTGTACATTAAGGAAACGTTCAGAAAAACACAACACCAGCTAGAAACTCGACACAGAGAAACATAAACACCTACTGCCAGCTAAGTGTAAATGTTATTGCAGAGCAACACAAACAACCAGCAGAAGTATAAATGGACGGCTACGCGTGAGGCTTGACGCAGAAGTATAAACCAGGCTTTAGTCCTTTTATTAATCTGGGTTCGCCACAGCAGAATGAACCGCCAATTTATCCAGCATGTGTTTTATGCAGCGGATGCCCTTTCAGGTGCATCACTAGGAAACATCCATACACACTCATTCACACACATACACTACGGACAATTAAGCATATTTAATTCCCCTATAGCGCATGTGTTTGGACTTGTGGAGGAAACCGGAGCACCCAGAGGAAACCCATGCCAACACGAGGAGAACATGCAAACTTCACACAGAAATGCCAACTGACCCAGCCGAGGCTCAAACCAGTGACCTTCTTGTTGTGAGGCGATCGTTGCCTCCCACTGCACCACCGTGACGCCCGACTTTCAATCAAAACGTGGATTAATAATGGGGACCAATGCGGGAGCTAAAGGGCTTGCTTCAAAGGCAAGGACAGAAGATAACTCGATCATTTCAAAGTAATTTAAGTCATTTCAAGACTTAATTTACAAGTAAAGGTAAGATCAGTGTGTGAATCCTGTGTGTGTGAGGAGAGAAAGAGCGTGCTGCTGTGTGAGTCGCTAGTTATAGGCTGTAGCGTCCACCTTGGTGTTTTTGGGAGGCATATTGAACCGCTATACATTTTACATTGTTCCTTGGCACAACTTGTACCTGCCATGTGTATAGAAAGAATGCGGATATGATATATGTAGTTGGCAAATATATTGGGTGCATATATTTGTAAACGTGACCCTGAAAGAGTTATGTCTCACCATCCACAAACCTCACCACACGTCACTGTTCTGGAGGGAATAATAATAGAATAATAATAATACTGAAGCGCTGTGATGACCGACTGACGGCTGAGGGGTTTTAGAAAGACCAAAACAACATTTCAGATCTTTTACAATGTGCTGAAAATGCTGCAAACTCCATTAATGTGCCCATAACACAAATTTTTATCTGCTCATCATCTGTGAAAAATGAAATCACATCACTTTATAGATGCGCATGCTGGAGTTTATTCTGTAAATGGGTTTCCATCGTAGTTTATGTGCAGTTTTTCTAATTGAATAAAAAGTTCCCTAACTCAGTTAAATGTATGCACATCGTTGCATTTCCATTAAGCATCTCAATCCAAAATGTGAATAAAATAGGTGGTTGGAAGCATAGCTGCTGGCAGATCAGCAACACAAAGACTCAAACACACTCCCTGCATTTAACAAACTCACTTTTCCCTGCTAAAAAGTGTTTTTGTTCTAACAATCTATGACTGCCATGCAAAAAAAGTTTCTATTGCCTATTGCCTGTTTATAACAGCATAAACTGCAATGACAATGATCACCTCAGGTACCGATTATGTGCTTTATTCAGTGTTTTTCACATTCCAAGGTATGTTACTCTCAGATAATTCTCATCCGGGAACTGAGGATCAGTGAATGCGTTCACATGCATGTACTTGGCAAACTCTATTTTTGTCGGTCATGCTGCTTCTTGATTCTAAGATGACATTTGCACAGATATTGGGCCATCTTTATTGTCGAACCCTGCTTTTAAGATAACTATAATTTAAAAATAATCTTCAACCAGCCAAAGTGGCTAGTGAGAGTGTCTGTCTAACCTGCCACGGCTGAAATCTACCCGCATTTGGCGCATTTGGTGTTAATGTAAAGCCCTGATTACAAGTAATATATAAATATAAACATATTTATAGATTTTAATAAAAAAAAATTCTTGTGTTGTAAAGAAAAAAAATCCAATTATGTATAGAAAGCATCGTCAATGCACTGAGATATCAAATTGAACCGAATCGATGGCATGATAATCGTAACTGAACCGTGAGACTAGTTCACACCCCTAGTTTGCAGGGTATATGCAGGAATCCTAAAGGTAATTTCAATACCTTTTTAAAGACCTCCTCAGAATATTTTAAGACCTCATCGCCATTTCACGTTCTAATCCGTATCAAACCTTTAACTTAATAAACAGTTGTTTATAAATAAATCAATGGAGCACAACCATGCAACAGAACTCAGATAAGCTCGGAAGAAACAAAGCTTCGTCGAACATCAACACAAACGAGCCAGCTTTGTTGATGCAGATGATGCATAAAGTAGGGTGCTAGCCCAAATCTCATGATGTAACCAGTTTTGTCCTTGCCACAGGTGAATGTCTTAGCAATGTCGGAATCCGGAAACATCGACTTGAAAATATCTGAAATGCCTTCGTTCGAGTTCAGTGAGTGGTGATTCACCGCAGCCTAAAGTGCCCAGATAACCTCCGTGTGCATTGTTGACGTGCTGCCTATAGCCACCCTGATGTTGGCAGACGTCAGGGCAGAGGTTGTTGTCGTAGATGTTTTGGCAAGTTCAGCTGTCGTGCTGGATAGTGGTGTGGCTGGTGGTGCATAATAACTGGCGATGGACGGCGCAGCTGTTCTCTGCGGCCAACAGCAACCTTGTGGCTAGCACCCTGCATGTGCGACTTTACAGCGTTTATACCAATCGACGATATACTCATTTTTTTTTTTTTACAAATTTAAGACCTCGTAAAAACGTCATTACGACTTTTTAATACCTTTTAGGGGCCTTAATTTTCACATAATTCATTTATCAACCCCACGGACACCCTGGTTTGGCACCATCTTATGTCTGAATAATGTTCAGGTTAGTGTATAATCCATTCAGCTGATTTCTGTCAGCTTTGCATTAAACTAAAGAATTAATAAACTATTACAGCTCAAAAAATATTTTGTGTCTAATTTTGATGTTTTGTGGCAAGTAGCTGTGTAATAATCAGAATAAACTACACTCAGGATGGTTGTTATCTCAGAATAAACCCTTCAGTGTTACGCAACAGTGCTGTGCTTCACAGCGGGCTGCTGATAAACCTGTTGAGCTTTATTCTGAGATTACAACTTTATCCTGCTTATTACACAGCTACTTGTTAAAAAAATGTAATTAGTAAACATTGATCTGATCTGTAATAGTTTATTAATTCTTTAATTAAAGCTGACAGAAACGATGATAGAGTATACATTAACCTGTGCATTATTCAGACACAAGATGGTGCCAAATAGTCAAAAAAACAGCAGCATGACTGACAAGCATATAAATATAAATGTGAACGTATTCACTGAGGGTCAAGGTGATTCTCAGTTCCCGAATGAGTCTGTGCTTTTCAGTGGTTGTTATCTGGGAATAAAATACCTTAAATTGCCACAACTGACCAATCAGAATCCAGTATTACAGTCGTTTTCTAATTAGTCGATCATGAATGAACTTAATTATAAATAAAAAGACTGAAATATGAATGCATATCTGTGTTGTTGAGGTGTTGATGTGTGTGGATGTGTGAAGGTGTGTGGTGTGTGTGTGTGTGTTTTTTGTACAAAAACTCACTCAGGTTTGGCTCTTTTGGATCGTGTGGCAGCTGACAGGTTCAGTCCTCCCTCTGAACACAATAGAGAAGAAGTGTGTGAAGAATATTCAAGTTAATTAGATCGCTATAGTGCTTTTTACAATGTAGATTGTGTCAAAGCAGCTTAACATACAGATAAAGTCAGAATTATTCGCCCTCCTGAATATTTGTTTCCCCAATTTCTGTTTAGCGGAGAGCATTTCTTCAACACATTTCTTATCATAATAGTTAATAATAACTTATCCCCAATAACTGATGTATTTTATCTTTCATGATGACAGCACATACTATTAGACTAGATATTCTTCATGACACTAGTATTCAGCTTAAAGTGACTTTTAAGGGCTTAACTAGGTTAATTAGGGTAAAGTTAGGGTAATTAAGTCATTGTATAACAGTGGTTTGTTCTGGAGACAATCCAAAACTAATATTGCTTAAAAGGCTATTAATATTGACCTTAAAATGTGTTTGAAACAATTAAAACTGCTTTTATTCTAGCCGAAATAAAACAAATAAGACTTTCTCCAGAAGAAAAAATATTAGAGGAAATACTGTGAAAAATTCCTGAATCTGTTCAACATCATTTGGGAAATATTTGATAAAGAAAAACTAATTCACAGGAGGGCGAATAATGCTGACTTAAACCGTATGTGAAGCTCTGGTGTAACTATAAGTTCTAGTATATCGAAGCTGCTTCAGTCCAGTTTTCACAGTTATAGTTCAGTCACAGACGTTACCTTTGTAATAATCGAAGAGGTACAGCAAGACCACGGCCAGCAGAGCCACTGAAACAGGAGAAACACACACTCAGATTAAGTGCAACTTTACTTACAATATAAAGCCTTATTTACACTGCCAATGACACAAAGCAACAAGCCACTGTTAATTTTAAAGGCTCATGAAACATTTGACAAAACAGCAATACGCTTATTTCACGCGGCTGCCATTTCAAAAAAACTAAAGCGAGGCTGCGGTGGGAACAAACCCGGACGTAGAGGATCAGCACTGTACACATTGCAACAACATACTGTGAACTACAAACCTTCAGCTGTTGCCACGATTTCAGCGTAGTAGTGTTGTAAACATCACCTTAATATCATTCAGTTCAATTTCATTTAAACTATTAACAGCATATTAGGCATTAAACAACGTCACATTTCCTTTAGGAGTAATACACTTAAGTGTCCTCCTTCAGTTCATGGCACTAGGTAAACACAGTGGGTGCTTCCCTGCTTCAGCCTATGTAACCTGGTGAGTGATAAAACACTGCAATCCTCTGTAGCACACCCTCATGTTGTCTGTAATAGTGTTGTCACGGTACTAAAGTTTTAAAAACGTCCATTTCCCACTAACATTTGAGCCCTGTTGAGTGCGTTCCTAAACACCACTGATTTGCCGTAGTGTTCACCAGTGCTCAACAGAAATGACTGTGATTGGCCGTGCAGGTCATCAGTTCACCGCTCTTAAGTGCAAACACAAATACAGGGACACTGGAGCGTTTTAAAGCTGTGAAGATCAGTCTAATCATCAGCAGATCGCTCGTCTGTGTTTACACTCGGTAAACATCAGTGAAGTGCAGTGAACTGATGACCTTCACAGCCAATCACAGTCATTTCTGTTGAGCACATGAACACAATGGTGAATCAGCAGTGTTTAAGAACGCACTCAACAGTGCTCAAATGTTAGCGGGAAATTGAAAATTACAGTACTGAAATTCAGTGACTTATTAGTGAAAGAATCAGTTCATTAACTTGAGTTTGATAAATGGCATCTAAAACGTGTGTTTGGGACTATTGCCATGTTCCCTAACTTAGCTGAAAATGAGGTCTGATATCCCTTTTTATTTTTATTATCCATTTAGAATGGACCTTCGGATCACTCGGAAAACAGTGAAACTATAAATCGGTCACTTTCTTTACGCTGATGATAAGATATAAAGCCAGGTACGCAACAATACGCCATCGCGGACGCCGTTCCTGTGTGACTCCAGCCGATACTTCTGGGTTTCTTCCCACCGCAGCCTTGCTTTCGCTTTCAAAAATCAGTCGATTAACAGAACGTTAGCATCTGTTAGCTTTAATTAAAGTGAATAACTGGTCACACTATAAAAA
Source organism: Danio tinwini (assembly GCA_903798205.1). NCBI lineage: Eukaryota > Metazoa > Chordata > Actinopteri > Cypriniformes > Danionidae > Danio > Danio tinwini. Next base: position 1,449,579 of record CAIGQZ010001199.1, on the reverse strand, counting down.
ATGATTTTATTTCTTACTTTATATTATATACTACATTATTATTAATATTATAATTATATATATTATATTACTATATTTTTGTCTGGTTTCAAGTCTGAATATCTAAAAATTCTTAAATCAAGCTGAATTTCCAAGTAAAAATACAGGTATTGTCTTGTTTTCAGAAATAATGAGTCAAATTTAAGTGAGTTTTTCCTTAAAACAAGCAAAATATTCTGTCAATGTGGTCAACTAAATAATCTTATTTTCGCTTTGAAATAACATTATTTAGCTTGTTTTAAGAAAAAAAACTGAAATCATTATTATTATTATTATTATTCCCATAAAAATTCTGCACCGCAAAAAATATGAAACAAACGTCTAGGTGTAAAAGCACCCTAAGACCCCGAGTGTTTACTCACTGCACAGGCAGGCGATGAAGAAGACCTCCAGGAAGAGATATCCTCTGATGTCCAGTATACTCCCGGCGGCGATGGACATCACAGCCAGACCCAGATTCTGGATGGACTGCATGCTGGACAACAGGTTAGTGCAGAGTTAGGGCCCGTTCACACCAAGCACAATAATGATAAATAAAAGAATGAATATATTTGTGCCCACACAGACGGACGGTAACTATCTGTGTATTTTTAGATTCTGCATTATCTCTTGTCACCAGCAGGTGTGTGTCTCAGTGTGATGCCAGCAAATCTGACCAGTGAATCCAGCTTGTGTAATCAATCTAATCAGACAGATCACACCAATCACAGTAAAGATAAAAATAAATATAAGGATTAATATATTTGTGTCTGCACAGATGAACGATAATGATTTTCATTTTTAGATTCTGCTTTTAATTCTGCATTATCTCTTGTAACCAGCAGGTGTCCTCAGTGTGCTGCTAATGCATCTGACCAGTGAATCCAGCTCGTGTAATCAATCTAATCACACAGATCGCACCAAGCACAATAATGGTGAATATAAATATAAAGATGAATATATTTGTGTCCGTACAGACGAATGATAATGTTTATTTTTGTAACCAGCAGATATCCTCAGTGTGCTTCTGCTAGCGCATCTGACCAGTGAATCCAGCTCGTGTAGTCAATCTAATCACACAGATCGCACCAAGCATAATAATGGCGAATATAAATATAAAGATGAATATATTTGTGTCCGCACAGACGAATGATAATGTTTATTTTTGTAACCAGCAGATGTCCTCAGTGTGCTTCTGCTAGTGCATCTGACCAGTGAATCCAGCTTGTGTAATCAATCTAATCAAACTGTGAATTCAACGATCGCAGTCAGTTCTGCAGCATTTTCAACACGTATACACTGAAGCGAGCACTGAATTCCTGCACTACTTTTATTTTTACACTTCAAATTTCCAAGCATGACTTTCATAACTTCCATATATCATTATTTCCCACGCTATAACCAATTGTTCCCACTATGTTCATGATCTTTAACTGATCCTTTAAAAAGCTGAACATCATCAGTGTGCTTCTCCACAGTGTCATCTGTAGCCTTAAATTATGCATTCATTTTCTCTGGATTCTGATTGGGTGTCAGTGTTTTATCCTTCATCAGCTGGGAAAAATCCTCCTGAAAGTGTCGATATCATTCGTCTGCATCTTTAATCGCTGTAGTTATGCTGTGAACTATTCTTCAACACTGTCAGCCATTTTTTACAACTATACCTTTATTAGTTATCGTGATTGGCTGGCCTTAATGTGCACGACAAATCGCAAGCCATTTATCGTTCAGACTTAGCATGAATCATTTCATTGGGTGGATCAGATGACTCACAATCCGTAGGCCGTCCCCAGCTGATGCTCCGGCACCACAAATGCCACCATGGGCCACAGAGCGCAGGCCAGCAGAGAATACGACACACCTAGGAGAGACTGACAAACACACAACATCAGCGCACAGCAGAACGCAACTGCATTAAACAGATCACAGTTATGTTTTATAAAGGAATACTACAGTCATAAACAAACGCTAAGTAGCTACAATGGGAACTAACTTTGATTTAAAGCCCAATTGTTTTATTCAGAATATCTGCCTACAGAAGAAATTTAAGTAAATGGTGAGGAAACTTTAATTTTGGGGTGAATTATCCTTTTAAAGGGGAGCTATTATGCAGAAATCCCTTCTATAAGAGGTTTAAACACTGTTGAGTGTCAGCAGCGTGTGAATATATCCAGCATCTACATGTATTAATTGTATTGTTTATAATCAGACTTGATATAAAAAGTCTGGAGAAACACTTTGATTGACATTCTCCCTTTGTATGATGTCATCAGAGGAGGAAAGCCCCGCCCACTAGTGCCCATCTCTCCCTCATTAGCATAAACAGCAGCCCTGAGTGAGAAGCAGCCGTCTGTCCATTAGCCATGAGAGTGTTTGAGCTGCTGAAGCTAATGTCAGCTTAGACTGAGAGGATTATAGATGTGGAGTTGAATACTGTCACTCTAAGAGCTGGCTGCTGATGCGATTGATGATGTCACTGCAGTTTACCATGGCGATCCAGGGGTTCCAGAAGGTGAAGGCGAGCATCATGTGGGACAGGAGTGTGGTGATAACGGCCAGCAGAACCCACATAATGTTCCTGCCTGTTTTGTCAACCACAAACCCCAGCAGAGGAGATGCAGGGGCGGAGATGATGTACACCACACTGCAGCACGCACGCACACACACACACACACACACACACACACAAACACACACACACACACAGGTTTCAAAGGTGTCATTCAAAGTTCACATGTATAAACTCACATCGGTATAGATTTACATTATTACTTGGCATTGACCAGTTGTGTGTGTGTGTGTGTGTGTGTGTGTGTGTGTGTGTGTACCTGTTGATGGCTCTGGCCTGAACAGGAGTAAAGCCAAACTTCTCAATAAAAAAAACTCTGTGAAAACAACAAACATCATTCAAACTCACTATCATTGTCGTCATCATCATCACCATTGCAATAATTAAATGATTGATTGACCATCATCATCATCGCCATTATCATCACCATCATCATCACCACTATCATCACCCTCATTATCACCATCATCAAAATCATTAAAAGGTTGATGGATTGATCATCATCATCACTATCACCATCGCCACCACTATCATCATCACCACCAGCATTATAATCACTATCATCATCCTCATCAACATCACCATTAATATCATCATGATCATCATCACTACCGCCATCACCATCATTACTATCATCATCACCACCACTAACATCACCATCATTATCATCATCACTATCACCATCACCATCATCATCACCACTATCATTATCATCATCACCATCACCGCTATCATCACCATCATTAAAAGGTTGATTAATTGAGTGTCATCATCACCATTATCATCATCATCATTATCACCACATCACCACCACTATCATCATCACTACCACCATCACCACTATCATCACCATCACTAAAAGGTTGATTGATCATCATCATCATCACCATAATCACTATCATCATCGCCATCATCACTATCCCATCACCATAATCACTATCATCACAACCATCATCCCTATCCCATCATCATAATCACTATCATCATCACTATCACCATTATCTTTACTACTAATATCGCCATCGCCATCATAATCACTATCATCATCGCCATCATCATAATCACTATCAACACCATCATCATCACAATCACCATAATCACTATCATCA
>CAIGQZ010001199.1:1401600-1418192 GCA_903798205.1 Danio tinwini | reverse complement strand
AGAGGTGACAATATCAGAGTCAACGGTAACAGAGTTGATGATAAGATGTTACGGTAATAGAGTTGGCGGTAACAGAGTTGATGATAAGAGTCGACAGTAACAGAGTTGACGATAACAGAGTTGACATTAACAGAGGTGACAATATTAGAGTCAACGGTAACAGAGTTGACGATAAGATTTTTCAGTAATAGAGTTGGCGGTAACATTTATTTGAATGTTAACTTTAAGGTATTTTATTTTACCTCAGTGCAGGAGCGCAGCTCTGTCGCGTATCCAAACATGTCATTCAAGGGGATCTACACCAAAAAACAGGACAAAATGACACACATCACTTCTCCATTATGCTGTGTGTTTATGCTCGCACAAAAACTACAGAACTAAACTAAAACTACAAAACTTCAGGTGGGAACATCTGTATCAGTTCAACCAAATTTTTGATTCTATAATATGTTGTCTAAAGTAAAACACATAAATGATGAAAGACAAAATATTAAGCCTCAATCAAGTACATTTATCAAGCAGTTCACTATCATGTAAATTTACATGAGATTTAGAGGTACATTAGAAGAGGGTAAGAAAGATGGCAGAGTTTAGCAATGAGGAAAAAGTGCTCTAGGCTAGTTTTTAGCAGATAATGCTGCTCTAGACGGCTCAGAATTGATTCAATAAAACAGTGAGATGTATTTTGAACATCTCAGCATCAGTTTCTTGAGGGAATTATTATTATTTTTTATTATGTTTTTTTGTTTCGCCACAGCTCCTTGACTAAACATAATGATGTATTGAGACTCACGTCAGCGTATAGTGTGAAGTATCCGTCTGCTCCGTCCTGTCCTGAGATCACTCCGTGTCGCCGGTTGACTCCTGCAATAACTGCACCCTGAAACTCATTGGGAGCGACGATCTCCACAGACATGACCGGCTCCAGGATCACAACAGTGGCCTTCTCCAGCGCTGTGGACACACACACACACACACACACATGATAATCACACACTGGCCAGAGCTCTAGTGATAGGTTGATCTTCAACAATTTGTTCATTTATAACGAATCTTTAATGTGACTCGAGAATAATGAGTCCTCTCAGCGAGTGATTCATGCATGAGCACATTGCACAGGTGGAGGAAAAGGTTAGTTGCTTTTTAGTTTTCCATGGGTTTGAGTCGCTTGTTCATCAGGTCAAAGACAGAAGACAATCATGTAGTCAGAGCCGGAGAAAGATTTGATCTGTTTATTTCTTGAGCCCTTGGTTTGAGCCATTTGTCTCTTTACATGCTGAACACGATGAACAAACGACTTAAAAACCCAAAGACTCACAAGCTGAACTGATCATGAGTGTTTCCAGCTCATACTGAGTGCATTGGTTAAGCTTATATGGGAATGTCTGTGTGACTTGAACAAACGACTCAAACTTGAAGACTTGTCAGACGTTCGAGCTGAGCTAATCAGACAAAGCACCAAGTAAACAATCAATGATGTGTTTGGAAGCAACTCGTAACACTAATGATATTTTAGCAAATTGGACAAAATGATTTGGGGAAAAAAGATTTGTTCATAATGATGAACGAGACTCAAAGGTCAGAGTCAGTAAAATGATTCGGATTTCCCATCACTACAGAGCTCACAGACTGGAGGAATAGAAGAAGACCCGAGTGGTCCCTCACCCTGTTTGACAGCGCCCTCTCCTGCTCTGATGAAGGAGATCTCATTAGAGTCCACCATGTGATGCGCTCCGTCCTCCAGCACGAAGCGAACGCCGGAGATCTTGTGTCCAATCAGAGGACCCTTCTCACACGCGTCCCGAAAACCCTGACCAACACCACAGACCACCATTAGCTGTTTCTATCTACTTATTTTAACGCACATTTTGAAACATTGCAAAGAAAAGCATGCTTGATGGAAACCAATATTTTGAAAATGTGCATGAACAACTTGTGAGCTGAGCTGGATCAACTTTTTATGCAATAAGACACTTTTTTGCATAAATTATGATGGAAACACATTTCATGAATAAATTCTAGTGTCATTTGATTTTAAGATGATCAAAACAGAACAGATTTCACGCAGTGGATTAACACAGATTAAATGTTCAGCAAAATAAACACTGTCAAATTTTAGATTTACAGAAGATGTAAAGATTTCATGCTCAATCTACATTTATATTTCCCACTCATGCAAAGATTTTAAGGCAAAACAACCCAGCCGACACCATTACCATTGACTTTCATGAACTGGTCAATTTTCTGATTTTCAGAATTTTATTATAACTTCAGAGTACTGGAAAGCATCCGAAAACATCTACATGTGTTTATTTTATTGCTTTATTATTTGCGACTGTAGATTTTGTTAAAGAAAATCCCTCCAAATTTAAACGTTAATTTGAGTCAGAAACGCACTTACTCAAAATGATACGCTTTCTTCCTACTGTGTTTATATTCTGGTTATGCACACCAAAAATATTTTGTGTAATATTAATATGGAATATACTGATTACATACACTAAACTTTACACTTTTATTCCTATATATATATATATATATTAGGGGTGTGACGAGACGCCTACTCCACGAGACGAGACACGAGATTGGGTTCACAAGAATGAGACGAGATTTTTACACTATTTTAAAGAAATCCTTAATAATGAATATCAATGGAATAATCTTAGAATTCAAATATTTTGCTAATATATGAATATTTGCAATATTCGCCCAACCGAGTGGCATGTGCAACACAGAGGCCAGCCTTACCAGGTGTGTGCAAAGCATATATACAAGTATATATTTATATACATACAGTTGACGTCAGAATTATTCGCCCTCCTTTGAATTGTTTTTTTTTCCCAATATTTCACAAATGATGTTGAACAGATTCAGGAAATTTTCACAGTATGTCTGATAATACTTTTTCTTCTGGAGAAAGTCTTATTTGTTTTATTTCGGCTAGAATAAAAGCAGTTTTTAATTGTTTTATAAACATAAATGATCTAGAACAGTGTTTTATAACCCTGTTCCTGGAGACACACCAACATTAACGTCAGGTTTTGGAGGCTCTTCTAATGTCCTGATGAGTTGATTCAGTTGTTTATGATTAGGAAGAGCTTGAAAATGTGTACTGTTGGTGTGCCTTCAGGAACCGGGTTGGGAAACACTGATCTAGACCAGACTTTAGTTACATTCCTATTTATATTCTGATTGAATACAGCAAACGTGTGTCAGAATTAAAGTTGGCATACATATTCATAAAATAGATGAGAACAATATTTCTATCCAGTTTATAAACATGTTGGCCAAATCTGAGAGTTCTATTCTGACACGAGTCAAACTTCCCAATCTGTTTAAATATTAAAAATAAGAGGACCCAATACCGAGCGCTGAGGGACACCAGCAGAAACAGAGCTAATCTCAGACATACAACCACTTAAAATAAGACCTAGTAAGAAATACTAAAATGGTGAGTATTATTCCTTTATATATATATATATATATATATATACTTTAATTTATATATATATATATACTTTAATTTATATATATATATATATATATATATATATATATATAAATTATATAGACCAAACTTTAATTTAGTTACTATTTATAGTCTGATTAAATACAGCAAACATGTTAGAATTAAACTGTCGTTTGGCATGCATATTCATTAATTAGATAAGAGTAATATTGCAGTTACTTTGCAGTTTTATTCTGACACGGTCAAACCTTCTAAACATAAAAAATGAGAGGACCTAAAACTAAGCCCTGAGGGACACCAGCAGAGCTAATCTCAAAAATACATCCACTTAAAATAAGAGCTCAAACACTTTTAAATAAAAATACTAAACTCATCTGATCCTGAATATTGTGATGATGGATTGTGTTGAATGTCTGTGGCTCACCTTCTCCACAGCAGGCACAAACTGTTTGGGGATGTTTGTCCCGACAGTCTCGTCACTGAACTCCACCTTGGTGTAGTTATCAGAATCCAGCGGCTCCAAGACTCCAATAACCTTTCCATATTGACCTGAACCTCCAGACTGCTTTTTATGAGTGTACTCAAACCTGCAGCATCAAGGACAAAGCAGATCTGTGTTAATGCTGGCCTATACAGCCAATACTAGGCATGGGCCGGTACAAGTTTCTAACGGTATGATAACCTTGAATAAAAATATCACGATATCCCGTTATTGTATTTACTGCTGTAAATTTATTTCTTTTCAAATTTTTTTGTAGAAAACAACAACTTTTTTCCCCATTTAACACAATATATTACATTTTAGGGAACATTTATATCATTTCGGAACAGTAAACAAGTCAGGCTGCATAATTAAAATAAACAGTTGACTTCTACTATCTTCATTAGCTTTAAAAACACAGATTTCCTTACAACACATAAAAAACACTTTCAGGGTTCTTACACCTTTTCTAACTTCAAATTCCAGCACTTTTCAAGCACTTTCAAGGTGCATTTTTATGCTTTTCCAGCACCTAACAACCGCAGTAAACAACGTTTATATATGCTGTATGCACTTTTTCACATTTAAATCCATTGTGCTATTTTAATAAAACACTATATGGCATTTTAACTTAAATTGTTGAATTCTTTGGAGCATAGATTTATTGGGATAGTTCACCCAAAAATGGTAAAAAAAAAAAAAAAAAGTTCAGTTATTGGATGAAGCTTTTTTTTTCAGGTTGGTCTCTTTCTACCTAAAGTTGATATCTCAAGAATGAGCTTACAGTCAGACTTTGTTTGGGTGTAGTACCAAACTTTCAAGACCAGTCGCTCATAATATTTCATGTGCATTGCTATTCAAAATTCATGTAACAAATTAAATCCTAACGAGTCTGAGAATAATCTTGCTGCAAATAATTGAACTGTTCCTATGTCAAGTGTTTTGAAAGTCAGTCACCAAATATAGAAACTATAGAGAAACCATAGTGTGTAAGCTTTCATCAATTAATTAATGAATCATCATTCATTTTCTTTTGTGACTTTAAACATAAACCTTTACATGTACCTTAGAAACAGTATAACAAAATATGTTTGCGGTTTGAATACCTTGACTTTTCTAAACCGCGGTAAACCTTGAAACCAGTTTTCGTCCCATGCCTAGCCAACACACTGCAAAAAATGCTTTTCTTACTTTGATTTTTGTCTCGTTTCTAGTCCAAATATCGGACAACTCTTAAATCAGGAAGCATTTTATAGACAAGCAAACAATATCATCCTGTTTTAAGAAACAATATGCCAAAATAATCCCTTAAAACAAGCATAATAATCTGCCAATGGGGTTATTAATATAACCTTTTTAGATTAGATTTAGATTAGATTCAACTTTATTGTTATTACACATGTACAAGGAAACGAAATGCAGTTTAGGTCTAACCAGGAGTGCAATAACAGCAAGTGCAGGATACAGGTATAAGTTATAAAGTGCAGTTATAGAAAAACTATGCTGATATTTACAAATGGATGTACTATCAACATTATATACAGGTTGTGTTAGCAATGAACAGAGATTTACAATAGATGCATATATGTACAGGTTGCTATTAATAATCAGTGTGCAGTTTTCACCACCCGCTGCAGTGCCTTACGCTCCGCAACAGAGCAGCTTCCATAACAGACTGTTACGCAGTTCGTCAGGATGCTTTCTATTGTGCAGCGGTAGAAGTTCACCAAGACGGCTGATGACAGCTGGTTCTTCTTAAGTTGCCTTAAGAAAAATAGGCGCTGGTGAGCCTTCTTGACCAGGCTGGAGGTGTTGGTGGTCCAGGAAAAGTCATTTGAGATGTGGGTCCCCAGGAACTTGAAGGATGAGACAGGCTCGACGGCCATCCCATTGATGTGGATGGGATCATGTGAGCCTGTTCGTCCCTTCCTGAAGTCCACAATGAGCTCCTTGGTCTTTGGTTTTTATTTTCCTTTTGACATAACATTATTCTGTTTACCCCATTGGCAGATTATTTAGCTTGTTTTAAGCAAAAACTCACTTGATTTGAACTTGTTATTTCAGAAAACAAGACTATATGTCTTTCTTGTCTAAAAAATGACATTAAGAAATGAAAATGAACACGTTTTAGATATCTGGACTAGAAACAAGACATATAAGAAAGGCATTTTTTTGCAGTGTACTCACATTAAATATTATACAGTGTACAAATACTAAACAATGTGAAGACAAAGAATCACCCTATGTGTAACACGGTGCATTTAAATCATGGATTATGGAGTAATCCTGCTTATAGCATGGTTATTAGACGAGTTAAAGCTGTTAATAATGTTCACACAGCAATATTTGACAGAAAGAAATGACTTTCATTAATCACTTGCTTACTAGATCTAGCATTCTGTCCACTTCAAAACATACACAGAGATGAAGTATTGCTGTGTTTGCATTCATATGAATCACTGAGTTGAATAAATCACTGACCGCATAAAAGAGAGAGAAGTGTGTGTGAGAATTACCGACTGCATCTGTTCATCTCTCTCTATGAACAATAGAGCTGTGGGTTTAGTGAGGTTAAAGCAGATTTTACTCCACACCCTGTGCATGACGAATACAGTATAATCTGGTGACTCAGTATCACAATGATTTCATTAATCTGTGTATTCTGGTGTCACTGTCTCTTTAAGAGGGGGGCGGTGCTACAGAGCAAAACAGGAACTGCAGCAGAAGAAAACTGTGCTTCTACACTTCTGCTTCAGACGCTGATGAACACATTTCTTCATGCTGTGCGTTGACAGTAATAACGTGTTTAAATTGCGCAACAGTGTGAGATAAAGGCTCAGAGTCCAGCGCAGAAACAGACACACCCGACACTTCTGTGACTTTCTGTGTGTGCTTTCCCAGACGGAGCTGGAAATGGCCACAGGAGAGCTGGTTCCCACTCATTTCCCAGCGCGGCGGGCGGCTAAAGTGGCTGTGCATTACCTGAACACCCGACACGGATCGCCATTCAGAGTGTTCGGTCTGCAGCAGGTGCACAAGGCCACAGCGGAGGTCAGGTTTCAGGCACTTTTCTTAAAATGCACCCAAATTATGTTCATCTGTTTCCTTGGATTGCTTTAGGAAACATCTTAACATCATCCTTTAGTAAAGCGTGTCATTGGTCATGTATATAGAGAGGTCGTAATTTTGCATTTTTATTGTTTTTCATTGACTTATTACTGTGATTTTATTATGCGAGTTGATTGTTTTCTTGTTTTTTAATATACTTTGCTGTGCTTTGAGTTTAAGAAAAGTATAAATAAATTATATATACAGTGCTCAGCATCAGAGGTGTAAAGTAATTACAAATACTCAAATCACAGTGTTTTTTCTCAGGAATAGTAGTTTTATAAATGTGGACTTTTACTCTCACTTGAGTACATTTTTAGTGCAGTATTGGTACTTTTACTCCACTACTTTCCTTCATCCTGCAGTCACTACTATTTTTTCTTGTCTATGGAGATTCCTGTCCAATTAAATTGCACATAGAAGGTAATTTGCATCATAATGAACTACCTCAAGACATGTGCGATGTCAGATTGACGTTGTACCATAACGTCAAAGAGACGCTGCATTTTGATTGCAAATGAAAATCAGGTTGACGTCAGAAATCAACGTCAGGCCAACGTATTTGTCCAACCTAAAACCAACCAAATATCAACATCTAATGATGTTACAGCTTGACGTTGTGTGAACGTTACCACTATGACATCTATCAAATGTTGGATTTTGGTTGGCGTACCTGACAAATAAATGTCAGTATTTGACGTCAATATGACGTTGGTTTAAGATGTTGGCTCGACGTTGGATTTTGGTCACTTTCTAACAACCTAAAATCAACGTCATTTGACGTCATTATTGGACATCATAATAACTTTGTCCTTAGACACTGGTTAGACATTGAATTTTGGTCACCTGACATCACTACCTAAATTTAACCTAATATTAACATCCTATGGCGTTGTGTGCCTGCTGGGCGATAACTAAATGCACTACAGAATGTTACACTTACATCCACAAATTAAATGTAGATGCATCAGCTTTTCACAGCGTAATACTCAATACTCATTACTCTTGAGTACTTTTAAAAGGTCTCTCTTATTTGTACTCATACTTTAAGTAATAATCACAGCAGATCTACTTGCACTACATTTTAGGTACTTTTACTTGAGTATGACTTTTCAGTACTCTTTTCAACACTGCTCAGCATAAATGAGTACACCCCATTTCTAAAATCAATATTTTATCCATTTCTCAGTGAATATATGTCGTTAATGATGTGCCATACTACTGGTTTCCTATCCGATCCGATACCAAGTAAAATGAAGGCGAGTATCGCCGATACCGACACTTTGCCCAAAAATTGCTGTTTGGAAAATTAAAGTAACAAGTAGTGTCACTTCATACTGAATACGCGACATATTACGGGTTATTCTTGTTTATTGATGAAGAATTATACAAAAAAAGAGCCAACTTACATATTCATTGACAGCATCTGAGCATGTCTTAAAACGCCTGCCTGAACATCTTAACAATAAACATTCACACTTTTTGGATTAGTGATGTGTTAATTAAACCTTGTTCCGTTGTTTTATCATTGCCACAAAAACCCAAGCCCCCAAAAATACAGCCACATCCCCACATCCCTCTGTACCTGGATAGTGCCTGCTGCACCTAAGGACTCTGAAAGCAATGTCTGTCTCGCCCTAGCAGTACCTGTGCCTCTCCTTTCCTCCTCTTCTGACCGCCTAGTCATGACATTGCCATATTCGGTCTTGTGATGTATATGTAGATGTTTGATTAGGTTTGTGGTGTTACCACAGCACCTCACTGTTTTGTTACACGTGTCACAAACCGCATTGTTTGAGTTTATGGAAGTGAAGTAGCTCCACACATAACTTTGCTTGTGGTCACCCATATCTAATTACAGTGTAACTAAACAACATGTGCCAGCGGACTGAGTGGCTAGCTAGCGTGCTTTGCAATAGTACAGTGCCATATTACGCACATGACTTTGCAGGCGGAAGAACAAATAATTCAGACTATGTGGCATTATTCAGATAAACTAGGGTAATTGTGGTTATTTTGTGCTGTATTTCTATTTCCAATAAACAACATATTTGCTCCAAATTACTGAAATATCGATATTTTGATAAGATAATCGATTCTAGAACACACAAAGCTGGTATCGGAGATATCGATATTTTATTATTGATCCGCACATCACTATATGTCATATATTTTGGTGCATTTGAACTAAACAGATGTATTAAACACATTTATTTATTAAAATAAAGGTTTGGTCACAGAACATATTTAAAAATACAAAAAATAATTACATTTAAATTTAAATAATTTAAATGCATGCAAAATAATGCAAAAAAATAGTAAAAATAACTACATTTTTTGATAGATCTTCCTTTTTTTAAAGTTTTTATTAAATATTTGTCTCTAACATATACATTAGGGCTACTAATTATTACATTTGTGCTGGTTATTTTGTTATATTAGCTCCAGATTTGCCTTCAGTACTGACTAATCTACTGTATATGCACAAATATAACATTGTGTTGCGACCTACAGAAAATATTCATTTAAATGAGAGACCAGTGAGGGGTGAACTCATATATAGTGGTGGTGTGGAGAGACCCCTCCTCATGATTGTAAAGCGCTTTGGGTGTATGGCTGTACATGATAAATGCGCTACATAAATACACATTACATATGCTGAGCACTTTATATTATATAAATTATAAACAAAATGTATTATCATTATTAATATTATTATTACTTAATCTCAGCTGAATTATAAGTTTTAAGGTGTACAATGATATGACCATGACTCAATTATTTTAACAACTGCAACACGTCATAAATAATTATATACAGTGGGGCAACAAGTATTGAACACCTCACCATTTTTTCTCAGAAAACATATTAATAGAGGTGCTGTTGACTTGACATTTTCACTGGATGTTGATAACCAAAAATATCCATATACTGTATGCAAAGAAAACAAATCAACAAGTGTACAAATGAAGTTCTGTGTGATAAAATGAAATGACACAGGTGGAAAGTATTGAACACATGAAGAAAGGGAGGGAAGAAGCCCAGACAGCAGCTGAAATCTCTCAGTTGTTCTTCAGCAACCCTCTGCCCTTCCTCAGTGTAAATGAACATCAGCTGCTTCAGTCCAACATCTACATTAGCAGATGATGAAGATGAAATCAGGGTGGACATTTCAGCAAGACAATGATCCTAAACACAGCCGAGGAGACTCTCAGATGCTTTCAGAGAAAGAAAATCAAGCTGTAGAATGGCCCAGCCAATCACCTGACCCGAATCCAATTGAAAAAACAGAATAAAGCTCAGATTTGATAGACGAGACCCACAGAAGCATCACGATTTTGACACTCTGTTGAAGTCTGTGAGAAACTCACACCTGAGCAATGCATGAAGCTTCATTCTCCATATGAGAGGCGTCTTTAAACTGCAGCACCAAAAACGCCTTTTATATAAAGTATTAAACACATTTCAGTACTTCAGTGCTTTCTCCTTGTGCATTAAACATAAACTTTTTTTCATGTTTTTTTATGTTTGTATTTGGGTTTTTACCAAAATCTGCTTCAATTCCATGTCAACAGCTCCTTTGGAAATATTACCCCCCCCCCCCCCCCCCCCATACTGTATAATAATCATCTGATAATTAAGAGTGTTATAAATTAAGCTTAAATTAAGCTTAAGCTTGAGTTTAATTTTGGAGTGAAATGTTTCAGCGCAGAGCAGAGGTCAGGATTCATTCATTCATTCATTTATCTGAGCTTAAGTGTTTGTTTGCTGCATGACTGATAACTCTGGTGTTGACAGGATGTGGACGCCGGAGGGAGGAAGTACAGCCTGGACTTCTCCGTGACCGACTGGGCCAGATCGGTACGCTTTACCAATATAAATCACAAATACAGACTAAACCAGATGAGTTAAAGCAATAGTTCACCCAAAACTGAAAAATACTGCCAGTGTTTTAAAGAGTCATGAAACCCTCCCTGTCTCACCAAGGAGTCCAGCTCTGTTTAGGCAGGAGTGTCGAGTGGCGAAAGAGGGAAGGGTTTGTTGAATGGGGAGTTTCAGTACATGCAAGCGCTGATTTTCACAGTAGCAACACAAACACAGACGCAAGGGAGAAAGACTGACTACATTTACATGGACATCAGTAATCAAATTATTTGCCTTAATCTGAATAAGTCATCGCGTCAGCACGATATCCACAATCTATCATGCATATTAATGAGAGCGCGCTGATTGGTTCGAACCAAGTCTTTCTCATGAATTACTGCTAAAAACTCAGAGACGTCTGACAGATGCTGATATCCAGTCTCCACGCTGGAATTAACACAAGGATCTAATCGCCGTGACGTAGCTTCAAATTTTATTTTTTTGCTCGAATTTGCTCGAAAATAACGCAAAAACAACAAATTTTCACCCTTTAGTGAAATATATGTGTCCTCATAGTGTTTATAGAAGTGTGGGACACATGCATCAACAATTCAAAACATGTAGTTTGGTGTTTCGTAACTAGGGATGCACTGATCCCGATACTTGGATCGGATATTGATTCGATATTGCATATTTTTGCTGGATCAGGTATCGGCCAGCTGTTACCGATCTAAATCTGATCTTGCGCGTGCACTATATTCTGTGTTTATAAGCCAACTAATCCATGAAGCCTATTTTAAGGCCCTAGTACGTTGTCATGTAGGCCTACTATATCCCAAATGTTCTGAAGCCATTCTACAGTTTAATGTTTCAGTACATGCACGCGCTGATTTTTTACAGTAGTAACACAAACACAGACGCAGGAGAGCAAGAGTGACTATTTACATGGACATCAGTAATCAAATTAGTTGCCTAAATCTGAATAAGTCATCGCGTCAGCACGATATCCACATTTCCTCTGGAGTTTCATGTAATTTCGGGTGTTTCATTCTTAATTTGTCAACTTTAACTGCAGTTTGGCACTTTCACTTTCATTCAGGAACATTTTTTAATGCATGCTGCCCGCGAGAAACGAGATATTGGATGCGAGGAACTGCTGAAAGAGTGGAGTTTAAATGGAATTTTTGATAAAACCCTGAGAAAAAAAATGCAGAGAATAGCATCAAACAGCCTTGTGTATAGACTATCCTGTCACAAAATGTGGTGAAAATCCTACATGATGGTAATAGTTTGATTGTGGTGTTTACATGTTTACATTCAAAGAGCAGCATTTACAGCAGATCTTTCAGTCTATAATATTGCAGTGATATTAACACACTGTTAACTCAGTGACTCAATCATTTTGACTAAGGTCTGTCTTTAAACACTGAATGAGCACTGATGACCATACCAACTAACTTTGCCATCTGAATGAACAAACAAAGACCACTGATCACACACACTTACCAAATCTGTAGCGACAGGACAATCAACACTAACTGGAGCCATATTTTTTTTTAAAAGGAGACGAGCGGCAAATCCAGACTTCATCATTTCCAGATGCTAAAAGCTCTTGGGTAAAAACGGTTCCTTACCAAGATATTTCTGTTGCGTGTTAGCAGACCACTGTAATCCACACATGAGTCCAGCTGCGCTCTCATAGCAGGAAATGGAAACAAAACCTTCGTTGCAGCACATTAATAAACACAACACTGACGACCCACGTCTCCCAACAATTCCTCCTCTTCCACTTGTTTTAATTACGGTTGGCAACAAAACGTGGCATCTCTCTCTGAACACTGTAACAGGTAAAACAGTCCTTGAAGCTATCATGCATATTAATGAAGTTACGCCTCATTCACAAAAGAGCGCTCTGATTGGTTCAAACCAAGTCTTTCTCATGAATTACTGCAAAAAAACCTCAAAGACGTCACAATGTACTGACAGATGCTGATATCCAGTCTCCACGCTGGAATTAACACTAGGATCTAATCGCCGTGACGCAGCTTCAAAATTTGCTCGAAAATAACGCAAAAACAACAAATTTTCAGCCTTTAGTGCAATATATGTGTCCTCATAGTGTTTATAGAAGTGTGGGACACATGTATGACTGTCAACAACTCAACACATGTGTTTTGGTGTTTCGTGACCCTTTAAGATCTACCTGTTCAGGGACTGCAGGTGGAAAAACAGCAGTTTGTCCTAAAGCCTGGCAGCCTTTCCCAACAGGGAAAACCAGCAGCAGTCAAGAATGCATGATTATATGCGGTCATGGCGTTCCGCATAGTTCGGATGCGCAATTCTGATTGGGCAGTAAGAAAGTGGGCTCACTCGATTGGCTAGTAAGGCTGTCACACACAGACTCATGCATTTGCTCTGAGTGGGGGAAGTTAAATAATATATATGCCATATCGCAGCCTCTTGCGATTGCGATTCAATTTCGATTAATTGCACAGCCCTATCCGAGAGTGTGTTCTAATTCTACTGGTTGCACTAACTGTACCGCGGTTACTTGTATTCACTTGTATCACTTTACAATCACAAATGTGATTATAATAGAAGTCAATAGGGGAAAAACAGCACCAACATAACCAAAGGGGAGACAACTTAAGTGTATTGATGAACTTTTGAAAATTTTCAAAACACTTTCCCAAAATATGTGTCGAAATAAGACTTGTCAGCAAAAATCATTACATTTGCTGAAACACAGAGAACTATGTGGACAAATTAAGCATTAAAATCAGCCCAGAGTGGATAAAAAAACGACCCAAAAGCACACAAGGGTTAAAGGGTCATAAAACCCCCCTCTTTCAGTTCAAGTGTACCTTAGAAATTTGTCAAAAAATGCTCCATGATGGGGGTGGAGCGCTGAGAAGAGGGAGGAGTGGGCGTAGCCAGCAGAGCAGGGGAAAAAAAGGGGAGTGAACAACTGTTGTCAGTCGGCTCACAAAATGAGACACAAACGGTGAGGAGACGCATGACTTTAGAGCATAGGTGGGCCAAATGCGGCCCGCTGAACACTTATCCGGCCCGCGAGGGAGTTTTTAAAATGCTGCTTCTGAGTAACGGTTTAGTTTCAGAATTAGTAAATTTAATAATGCAATACAAGTGAACGCAGTACAGTTAGTGCAAGCAGTAGAAGTAGAACACACTCTCGGATAGGGCTGTGCAATTAATCCAAATTGAATCGCAAGAGGCTGCGATATGGCATAAATATTATTTAACTTCCCCCGCTCAGAGCAAATGCATGAGTCTGTGTGTGACGGTCGTCTGTGTGTGACAGCCTTACTAGCCAATCGAGTGAGCACACTTTCATACTGCCCAATCAGAATTGCGCAACTGAACTATGCGGAACGCCCACAATAACAAACAGGAAAGCGCGAACGGCTATACGAGGAGCGTCTTGCTAAAAATCAGGGGCGTAGATTTAGCATGGACGGAGGGGACGCGGAGGGGAACCAACAATTGAAATGTCCCCACCAATAATTTAATGCCCTTAAAAAAAATTGCGCTGTCAATATTGACCTAGACATGTTAACCTAGACAGGATGCGCCTTTCACTGCTGTCATGTGAGAGGCTGTAGCTGCATTCAGAAAAGCAGAGCCAAAACAGCGCAAGTGAATTTCCTGTGCAAGAATGAGGTGTGTGAGGTGTGTGACACACACAGGTGAGGATGGCGGCAGCAAAAAAAATGACATAAAGTGCTTTTTTCAACAAAAAGTGTAAGTTGTTTTCCCCGCTTGTGGTTATAGCAGGCTGATAAAGTCCACAATAACTATTAAAGAAATCAGTTTTGTGTTAATGTGACATGATTCTGTCCGATATTACATGTTCCATGCATACTGCCACTATAAATAAAAGTTATTTTTTGAAGGATTTGACATGTGGCCCTTCTATTGGTTAGAAAACTTGATGTGGCCCTCAGGTCTAAAAAGTTTGCCCACCACTGCTTTAGAGTTTACAAAGTTAAGATGCAAAGAAATAAACAGTCAGTAATTTAATGTCCTGCTTAGGCATGGGCCGGTATAAGATTCTGACGGTATGATAACCTTGGATCAAAATATCACGGTATCGTGATTACTGCTCTAAAACATGTTCTTATGTACATTATATTTTTACTACAATATATTTTATTTTGGGAAACACTTAAAATGTTTTGGAACAGTAAACATATCAGGCTAAATAATTCAAATAAATTATTGACTTTCGCTGTCTTCATGTGTTTCACAAGCACAGATTTCTTTACCATTTAAACAGCATTTTTGGATCTTTTCTGCTGAAGATACTGTTGCCCTAAAAAAATTAAATAAATAAATCGTACACGTACTCTAGGAACAGCATTACCGAAAACTTTTAAAAACAGTTATCGTCCCACACCTAATCCTGCTTTATTTATTTGTTATTTTAATATACACATAACCACAATTTATTCTACCATTATAAAGATAATCCTGTTTATGTAAACACTGTGAATGAGGAGGACTTCTCTCCTCCTCAATCCCCGGGTCTGAATGCAGACACAGTGGACAGCAGTGCAGCAGGTCTCTTGCCCTATCTGTTCCAACCATTAGCCCTGCCGGTAATCTGGAGGACTTTAAACATGTGTGAACACAGATATAGGCGATGTGTCTGAGTGGTAACAAACTCAACTGATAAAAGATAAAGTCAGCCATTCTCCAATTCTCCTACAGCTCTTCCAACAAAAATGCTTGCTGCACAAACAGCTTTGCTGTATCGGCCCTAACAGCAAACAAATGCAACAAACCCCATGGATCACAAACACATACGACCCCCATGATGTGTGTGGACACGGTCTCACCCAGTCATTGGGTCTCCCAGCTTGGCAGGTCTGCCTTGCCTTCGGAAAGCATGCGCTCTCATGAATAATGAAGAAGCAGGCTCTTCTCATAGGATAAGAAAACTCTGCTATGAATAATAATGAGAAGCCGACGCGTCACTCCACTAGCAGATTTGCACTACATCACCGATTTTGATCCGCCCCAAAAATGATTTTAAACCCGGAAGATTAAAATTAGCTGACAAAAGCTCAAGATTATCCAGTTTCCCCCCTAATTAAAGCTGACAGGAGCTAACGGTGTCTGAACTGATGCTCAACACACACACATCTGATAACATCTCAAAACAAGTACTCCAGGGTGTCCTGAACCTCTAATTTCTTTCCATCCCCTATAATGTTTGATCAGTCCAGGATGATTGGACTGTGTTGAGCGTCAGTGGTGTGTAATGTGTGTTGTTGTGGTCTTCAGAACTCAGTGTTTCGGTGCTCAGCGGTCGTGTTGTTCAGCACAGCTCAGAAAACTCCTCCTGAAGTCCAGCTTCAGTGTGAGGATCTACAGCAGTTCAACATCACACCGCAGGAGGAGGCTTTCTATCACAGATACAGCACATCTGACAGCGCGGTTTCCGCGCTCCACATACCAGGTGAGACAAATCACTATAATACCAGAGCTGTGGCGAAACTAGTCTAGAGCGCCATCTGTGGTTTAAAACTAGTCTAGAGTGCCATCTGTGGTTTAAAACTAGCCTAGAGCGCCATCTGTGGTTTAAAACTAGTCTAGAGCGCCATCTGTGGTTTAAAACTAGCCTAGAGCGCCATCTGTGGTTTAAAA
>CAIGQZ010001199.1:1298388-1309558 GCA_903798205.1 Danio tinwini | reverse complement strand
GACATAAGATTATTTTGCTTACCCCATAGGCTGATTATTTTGCTTGTTGTAAGAAAAAACACACTTCAATTTATTTGAAATATTATTTATTTATTTATTTAATTTGTATATTTTTTATTTTTATTTATCTATTTAATTTATATATTTTTATTTTTATAAATTAATTAATAGAAAAACAAATTAATTAATTAATTAATTAATTTATTAAATAATTAATAAAAATAAAAATACAAAAATTTAATAAATAAATAAAAAATAAATAAATAAAAATAAACAAATTAAATAAATAAATAAATAACATTTTTTAAAAAAAATGAAGTGTGTTTTTTCTTACAACAAGCAAAATAATCAGCCTATGGGGTAAGCAAAATAATCTTATGTCCAAAGGAAAAACAAGATTATTCTGCTTTCCTCATTGGCAGATTATTTTGCTTGTTTTAAGGAAAAACTCACTTAATTTTGGCATATTATTTCTTAAAACAAGACAATATGTTTTGCTTGTCTAGAAAATTCTTCTTGATTTAAGAATTTGTAGATATTTGGACTAGAAACAAGACAAAACATCTAAGAAAGAAAAGCATTTTTTACACTGAAGTGTGTAGGAAAATACCTCAGATTCTTGTTTCTCCCATAACCTGATATAACCCAAACACTCACATACAGTTGAAATGATTAGCCCTCCTGAATTGTTAGCCCCCTTGTATTTTGTTCACACATAATAGTTTTAATAATAGTTCATAAAGTAACTCTGTTATTTTTAATACCTGATTTCTTTTCTCTTTGCCATGATGACAGCACATAATATTAGACTAGATACTCTTCAAGACACTAGTATTCAGCTAAAAATGACATTTAAAGGCTTATCTAGGGTAATTAGGGTAAAGTTAGGGTAATTAGGCAAGTCATTGTATAACAGTGGTTTGTTCTGGAGACAATCCAAAACAAATATTGCTTAAAGGGGGTTAATAATATTGACTTAAAATGGCTTTAAAACTATTAAAAACTTTTATTCTAGCCGAAATAAAACAAATAAGACTTTCTCCAGAAGAAAAAATATTAGAGGAAATACTGTGAAAAATTCCAGAATCTGTTCAACATCATCTGGGAAATATTGGGAAAAAAAGAGGGCGAATTATTTTGACGTCAGCTGTATATATATATTTTTTCTATATAATATTTATATATATAAACACTTCTTAATTTAAGGCTTTTTACATATCTGGACTAGAAACAAGACAAAAAATTATTTGCAGTGTACATTATTATAGTAATCCAGTCCAGTAATTCAGGCCTTTCCACAGCAGGACTCATCAATGGAGGAAACAACGCAGCTCAGCTTCTCCAACAGCAGCGTCTCGAACCGTTCATCCTGCTCTCGAGACAGCGCTCTGAAAACCATCGTCTTTCCCGTCCTCTACTCCATCCTCCTCATTCTGGGATTATCCCTGAACGCTCTGGCGGCTTGGGTTTTCCTCCGAATCCCCAGCAAATCCCACTTCATCATCTACCTGAAGAACATCGTGGTGGCCGACATCATCATGATCCTCACATTCCCCTTTAAAATACTGTCCGATGCCAATGTAGCGTCCGTGGGCATCCGCATCTTTGTGTGCCGTGTATCCTCAGTGCTCTTCTATCTCACCATGTACATCAGCATCCTATTCTTCGGTTTGATCAGCATCGATCGCTGCAGGAAAACCATGTGGCCGTTCGTCGGCACCAATCCCAAACGTCTACTGCACAGAAAAGTGCTTTCGGGACTCATCTGGATGTCTCTCCTGGCTCTTTCGCTCCCAAATGTAATCTTAACCAGTCGTCCGAACATCGGAGAACGCTTCAAATGCAGCGATCTGAAAACTGATTTCGGACTGCAATGGCATGAAGTGGTCAATCATATATGCCAGGTGATCTTTTGGGGAAACCTTATCATCGTGATCATATGCTACACGCTTATTTCCAGAGAGCTCTACAAGTCCTACGCCCGCACAGGGTCACAAAGCAAGAAGAAACACATCCGGGTTAATGTATTCCTGGTGTTGGCCGTGTTCTTTATTTGTTTTGTGCCGTTCCACTTCGCCCGAGTGCCCTACACCATCAGCCAGACGCGTGACCGCTTGTTCAGCTGCCCGCAGAAGCTGTTTTTCTTCAAGCTGAAGGAGAGCACGCTCTGGCTGTCCTCCCTCAATTCTGTGCTGGATCCACTCATCTATTTCTTCCTCTGCAAGTCCTTCAGGTCGTCGCTGTTTAATGTGATGCGTTTGGCTCCGGGACGCTGCAGGATCCTGAGGGAGCTCGGGACGGATTCGGCCGGCGATCAACAGGGAAACACACTGACATGATGGACAAAGCATGGACACACACATGGGAAAACACTTGTTCTGTAAACAGGCAGTAATAAAAATGGGCAAGTGTTTTTCAACCACAGATAAACTTCCGGTATAAGGTTGATGTGTTCTTAAAGGTCCTGGTAAAATACATTCATTCATTTTCTTTTCGGCTTAGTTCCTTTATTAATCTGAAGTTGCCACAGCGGAATGAACCGCCAACTTATCCAGCATATGTTTTACGCAGCGGATGCCCTTCCAGCTGCAACCCAGTACTGGGAAACACCCATGCACTCTCACATTCACACACACACACGGCCAATTTAACTAATTCAATTTTATATATGCCTATTACATATCCATAATGCACTGTGATGTAGCCTGGTTCGTTAGATTGTTTTGCTTTCTCACTACAATCGATCCGCTCCAGAAGTCATTTCAATTGAGCCAAGACCACCTCATTCAGGCAATCTCGGACCGATTGTTTTGGTGCAGATCCGAGCGCAATTGCTGGATTCACATATGCATACCTGCCAACATCTGTCTCTGAAAATCCGGGAGAGGGGTTGGGTGTTAGGGGGGTGAGCAGAGCGACTGGAAGGGGTGCCTGGTCTGTCGGCGATCCGGCTGTGTTACGCCCCATTCACAGGGGCGTCAGCTTCAACGCTTCCCATTCACCTTGAATGGGTGACGTCTGCCGTTGTTGAACTGTATTGTGGATCCGTCGGCGCTGTGGCGTTGATCGCTGCAGAAGTTGGGACTTTCTCAACTTTACAAGTGCCGACAGAAGCGCCAGCCAATCAGATCGCTGTATGCAAATACACCAGCTCAGACAGTAGCCAATTGCTGACTAAATTCATTGGCTGACGCTGCTATGACGATCGCATCAGCCCCAACTTCAGACACTCCCTCCCTCTGTCAAGCGTTGATGCTGAAGCCCCGTGTGAATGGGGTGTTACCAGATTGTACCAATCACCTGAGGACTGGGGGAAGGGGCTGAAATTCCGTGAGTTTTCCGGGAGAAATGACAAACTGGGAGGTGGGTCTGAAATACGGGAGACTCCCGGGAAAAACGGGACTGTTGGCAGGTATGCACATATGCCAAATGAACGGCGATAACTGGGGAAATGCACCAAGTTCCAAAACAAAAGTCTAGGTGTGAAAGCACCCTAAAACAAGATGGAAACAAACAAAAATGCAAGCACCTTCAGGAGCAGCAGACGAGCTCAGAAAATCCATTTAAAATACTGTGGTGAAATATATTTCCATATTTTAAAGACATGAAGCAGAACAAAGTACTTTAATGCAGTGCTTTATGTTTGGTCTGAGACCCACTTTATATCAATTAGGCAGTGAAGATTATTCATTTTTAAAGTAATCAGATCTTAAATGCAGCAATTTTATAACGGCGTGAAGTGCTTGAGCTGGCTGACTGAAAACTAAAAGTCCCAGTGCCATATACAGCATTTATGAGTAAGTTGTGCGTACGGATGTTTCATGAATAAATCCCAATCCTTCAGAAACATTTGTATTAATATGTCTTCTGAATGTATGAAACAATTCAAGAACAACTTATAAACATGTATAAAGAGCCCTGCATATAGTTAGATATGTTATTCACATGAAAAGTAACTAGACAATAAAAATTGATAATATGCAAAGGGTTAATATGCGTAAAAGAGAATATAAAAGACATTATAGTTGTTTAAAATGTTAATGCGTTTTTTTTTTTCAAATCCCAAAACGTTTCAAATAAAAGTGTCAGAGGTCCAAACAACAATCACCTGGTCTGTCCTGATATAAACACGTTCATAAACCTCACATTCATTATTGTCAAGGTCTTTTTCATCATTCTTTGAAAGTAATGAACTTAGTAGATTATAAACATTAGGGTATAAAGATACCGGAATGTAAAGGGCTAGTGTTAATATTAAGGATGTCCCGATCAGGTTTTTATGCCCCCGAGTGTGAGTCATTTGACTTTAAGTATCTGCCGATACCGAAAATACGAAGTCTCCTCGTTCAGTTTCATTAAGCGCTTGGACCCGGAAGCCCCTTCACGTGACGTCACACTTAACAATCGGATATAGCTTAAAGTGACATTTAAAGGCTTAACTAGGTTAATTAGGGTAACTAGGCAGGATAGGGTAATTAGGCAAGTTATTGTATAACAATGGTTTGTTCTGTAGACTATTAAAAAATATATATAGCTTAAAGGGACTGATAATTTGGACCTTAAAATGTTTTTATTTTATTAAAAATTGCTTTCATTCTAGCTTAAATAAAATAAATAAGACTTTCTCCAGAAGAAAAAATATTATCAGACATACTGTGAAAATTTCCTTGCTCTGTTAAACATACTTTGGGAAATATTTGAAAACGACAAAACAAATCAAAGGAGGGCGAATAATTCTGACTTCAACTGTGTATATATATATATATATATATATATATATATATATATATATATATATGTTCGAGTGCTGATCGTGAAGTAACATCAGATTCAGATCGAGTCTGAAACCGAGTGATCGTGCCCAATTTCCAATCATGTGATCGAATCTGGACATCCCTAGCTAATACCAATAATCCTTCATCATTTATAAAATCATCATGGGATATTATTGATGAAAATAAGCGATTATTCTCTGTTACTGACAAATCTGTAGTGCCAGGACTGACACTGATATGCAAAACATCTAGCATGAAAACTGACTAGCAATAGTGAGAATTGTATTTTGAAAAAATATATTTTTTTATAATTATATATATATATATATAATATTTTTTATATTTTGAAAATTAGTTTTTTTATTTGCATAGAACTCTACAAACTGTGATTAAACTCATTAATGCCAAAGTGCAAAAACTTATATTACTGGCCACAAGTAATCTTGATCATAGTAGCATTGAATACACTGTAAATAATGCAGGGTTCCACACAATTCATTCATGTTGTCCCAACACAAATTGATTAAGTTAACACTTTTAACTAATTTATGTGGATTTACATAAAAAAATCAAGTTGTCCTAATGAAATTTCAAGAGTTGTGTTGTTTCAGCTTATTTTAAATAAGTAGTTTGAACAAGCAAAAAAAATATATGTTTTTGAGTGCAGAGCTGACATTTATTTGTAAATAAAAGTGGTAAAACTACTATACTACTTTACAAAAGAATGAGCACAACAATGCTATATATAGCATGTCTGACTTTGCATGTCAGATGTCAGCATCTGTTTTTCAGCATCTTGTGTCATGGTTGTGCCTTTACAACAGGAACAGTCGCTTCTCTAAATTACTGCTCATAGATTGCTAAACATAAAATGCCATGCTTCTGTTTAAGATCTAATGAATTAATACAATTAATACCAGATTACTACACTAACAGAAATACACTTTAATGCATCTTGTTAAAAAAAAAAAAGTGAAATACGGCACTATAAAATACCTGTTCAAAAGTAGTTTATAATTAAATTGAATAATTTATTACAGTGATTTTAAAGATGAATTTTCAGCTTCATTACTCCAGTCTTTAGAGTCAGAATAGTAATAAAAGCAATAATGACTGGAGTAATAATTTAATTTGAAACTATATACAATAAGTAGTTATTTAAAATTGTAATAAATATTTAACAATTAATTTTTTTCATTTAATAAATGCCGCCTTAAATAACAGAATAATTTTCTTTAAAAAAAAAACATAAAAAAAATAACGACCACAAACTTTTGACCGGTAGTGTATGTATATGTATATATATATATATATTAGGGCTGTCAATTGATTTAAAAAATTAACTAATTAATCACACCTTTTTTTGTGATTAATCATGATTAATCACGAATAAAAAAATCCAAAATGCAGGCATCGCAAATATGGAAATTGGAAAATAATAATAATAATAATAATAATAAAGTATTAATTACAAACAATTGTATTCATTGTAAAGTTGTATTGCGAGTTGAGAACATTAATTATAAAGTAGAAACAATTTTGCTCAGTCCTCCTTAACATTTAGCCAGTTGCTAAGACAGTCCAGTCTATTGACATTATCAGGGCACAACACGCACGCACGCACACACACAGAGAGAGAGAGAGAGAGAGAGAGAACGCACAGTACAACACACTCCCTTCAGGTGATGCAACCTTAGTTGTTTTATACTGAAACTTTCCTTCTAAAAGCTCTTCCTTGGTTTTATCCATATTTCTTTGCACATTAAACACACGCAGAGCTGGAGCAAGCTGAACTGGCTCTCTAGGTGAATGGCAATCATGCCGCCCGCCCTCAACTCGAAAGTAAAATAAAAAGTGACTGGTTCACGGATGAAAGGAAGGACCGGGAGGGAGGGGGTAGGTGTCGCGGATGAAAGTAAGAACAGGGGGGGTTCGCTCACTATTCTACGGCCGCCCAGGTCGCCTCTACGGACGCGCCGGCCCTGAACACACGTCGGCCACAACAGAAAATTTAAAAAACTGCAACTGCGTTAAATGCGTTAATTTTTTTTAACGCGTAAAATATTTCAAATTAATCTGGTGCGTTAACGCGCTAATTTTGACAGCCTTAATACATATATATACATATAATTTTAACTGTTTGGCGTCATCAAGTGACTCAATAATGCACAGGTTAGTGTATACTCCATTAAGCCATTTTCATTTCTGTCAGCTTTGTGTTTAATTAAAGAATTAATAAACTATTATTGTTCAGAACAATGTTTTGTGTCAAATGTTTATGCTTTGCTTGGAGTAGCTGTGTAATAACCAGGAAAAAAACATTAAGGATGGTTGTTTTCACAGAATAAACCCTTCAGTCTTTTACAACAGTGCTGCGTTTCAGGTCACGCTGCTGATAAACCTGTCGGGCTTTATTCTGCAATAACAACCTCCTGGATGTACTTTATCCTTTGTATATTACACATTAAAGTTGTAGTATCATGTTTAAACATTCAATTCATCTTCATTTGTATAGCACTTTTACAATGTGGATTGTGTCAAAGCAGCTTCACATGGAAGTTTATAGTGAATGTAAACAGTGTCAGTTCAGTTTTCAGTGTTTAAGTTCAGTTCAGTTTAGCTCAGTGTGGGTTAATAATCACTACTGAGAGTCCAAACACTGAAGAGCAAATCCATCGATGCGCAGCTCTACAGATCCCGAACCATGCAAGCCAGTGGCGACAGCAGCGAGGAAAAAACTTCACCAATTGGCGAAAGTGAAGAATTTAAAAATCCTGTAGAGAAACCAGGCTCAACCATTTCTCCTATGGCCAAACGTCTCGTGCAGAGCTGCAGTCTATGCACTGGAGGCTGGAGAACGCTGGACGTCAGCAAAGACTCATCTGTCCCTGGAGTTTAATGCTCTCCACTCCTCTATGACTACCACAGCAGCTGCTCAGGATACGGCCTGAAAACCTTGCAATCATCTCTTCGCAGGTCTTGGATCGCATCAGTGGCGCTTTATAATCTCTTGGGGTCTCGGGATGAGTATCCCCAGGTGGAAATAGAGAATAAAGAGAATAATTAGCGTAGCTGCTGTTCTTAGTGTATATAAACGAGATGCGTGGAGCACATTCATGCATCATACCGCTATATGCTGCATTGAGTGTATGCTTTACTAAAAAGATAGGTCTTTAATTTAGTTTTGAATTGCGAGAGTGTGTCTGATCCTCGGACATTATCACGAAGGCTATTCCAGAGTTTAGGAGCCATAAATGAGAAGGCTTGACCTCCTTTAGTGGACTTTGCTATTCTAGGTACTACCAGAAGACCTGAGTTTTTGAGATCTTAAAGAGCGGGTTGGATTGTAGCGAGACAGGAGGTTGGTTAGATAACACATGCCTGCACACACCACACACACATTTACTGACGTAATAATCAAACTGTACAATGATAATCAATGAATAAATGAATGGAATGAAGGTTTTGACATGTCTTTGTCCAGCTCAGTGAATAGAGTACTCAATAAATAACATATAACCAGCATTCGTGTGATGACACCTTTCATTACATTCATGTGATAAACTCTCCATTACCTGCTGCTTGTAATGTAACGTGAACGCAGAGCTCAGAATTCCCCAAACTTTCCTATGAAATGTGAAAGTAACTCATCTGAAAAACACACTTCTGCAAACAAACATTTTAACCCATTAGAGAGCCCAGCAGCCCGATCTCACCAGGGAACTATTGGATGTTTTGCCAGTTTAGTGGATCATTCATCATCAGGTCAAGAACTTATGATTTGCAGTGAGATATTGTTGGAGAGCCGGTGTGTGTGTGTGTGTGTGTTCTACTGACACCATCACAACTTACAGAAAGCAGCTGAAGATAACACACACATTTAAACACACACACACACACACACACACACACACACACACACACACACACACACACACACACACACACACACACACACACTGAACTTTCTATGTTAATGTTACAACTTTGTGAATTGCGAATGTTACTGCTGTACTAAAGGTAAATTTGTTTGTGTGTTGCTTTGAATATGTTGTTTCATTCCACAATAGCTGTCTAATAAGTTGTAAACGAGGCAAACATTGTTGTCTACTCAACTAAATGAAAGTCTATTTGGAAAAACTCCGCTAAACCTAAATCTCTTAATGGTCACAATAGTTGGTAGAGCTTTTTTATTTACAGTGAGTGTGTTTGTAATGTTCACATGACAGACAGCAGAAAGTGAAGCTGCATGTTTGTCTGGACAGTATTTTAGTCTGTCAGCTAAAACAGCTCTTGGGGGCGCCCCTGCTTCTGTTCAGCTTAAAGTGACATTTAAAGGCTTAACTAGGTTAATTAGGCAAGTTATTGTATAATGATGGTTTGTTCTGTAGACTATCAAAAAACAAAAATATCTTAAAGGGGCTAATAATATTGACCTTAAATGGTCTTTAAAAAATTAAAAATTGCTTTCATTCTAGCTGAAATAAAACAAATAAGACTTTCTCCAGAAGAAAAAAATATTATCAGACATGCTGTAAAAATTTCCTTGCTCTGTTAAACATCATTTGGGAAATATTTAATAAAGCAAAATAATTCAAAAGGGGGCGAATAATTCTGACTTCAACTGTGTATACCTATTAGTGTGACCTAGTCAAAACTAGGGCGGCTCAGTGGTTAGCACTGGTTAAACCAGCTGGCATTTCTGTGTGGAGTTTGCTGTGGCAGCCTCTGATAAATAAGGCAGCAAGCTGAAGAAAAATGAGTGGATAATTGTTTACCTAATCCAATATAAAACCCAGGTAAGCAAAGATTTCTGGCCCAGATCTGGCATAAAGCTGGCACAGCAGGTATTCATCCGGCAGTGGCATACAGCATGTGGGCCAAACATGGCCTGGGTTTGGCAGAGGTGGCACCGTCTTTAAGGTGGCATACAAGATTTGGGCCAGATGTAAAATGTAGTATTTGGCCAAAATGTTAAAAATTGATATGTGGGCCACGTAAGTTTGGCCTGTTTTGACCCACATTTAAAATACATTTTTATTATTTTCAAATTAAGAAAAAAAATTCTACCAATCAGGTCATTTTAGCAATGACAAGCGCAATGATTCATGGGTTTATCAATATTATTGCAATCGTGACACACCAACCAATTTGGCCCAGTTCAGGCCCAGTTATGAGTAATTAACTAGGCTGAGACTTGACCTTGATATGGTCCATGTTTGACCCTTGTCTAAAAGCCAGTCTTGGTCCAGTCATGCACTGTTATTCACTGCGGCATGTGGGCCAAGCAAAACCTGATTGTGTGGGCCAGAAAAATGTTGCTATGTGGGAAGTGTACTTTGAATGAAATACACAGTACTTTCTCTTTTTGTCAGTGTACTCACACTTCTCATATTTATTCAATTATTGATAACAGTAGAGTCAGAATGCTGCAAAAATATGCCGTCTTAAATCAGTCCTAACACACGGTCAGTGCCACACAATATCCAGATTATCATGTTGTAGATTTTGACTTCCCTCTAGTGGACACTCAGACTCCAGCAGCACTAAACACTGCAGATTCAACAAGTCGTTTTTACAATCTCATTCTGATCCATCAGGGTTTAGAGTTATTCAATTACAAAAGTTATAAATGTTCAGAATGACGGCCTCTGTAGTTATAGTGGTAATGGTATAATCTAAAATGACAAACAAATCAGACCATTAGATTTCTCATTTCATCAGACACTGATGGCTCATTTCCACTGACTGGTACAGTACGGTACGGTACGGGTCACCTTTATCAGGCTTGCGTTTCCACTGCTAAAAGGGTACCAATGGTACTCTTTTGGTGGGCGTGGTGTATGACAGAAAGTTGCAGTCGACGTCATTTTCAATGGAGAAAATGTCTAAAGTAAAGCTGTACGGGTCGCTCACATATCATATGAGGAGCACTTCTCACAAAACAGATGCTTTACACACATAAACACTGCTGTATAAATGTTCATTACTAACTTTACTATGAACATGAGTTGATTATAACTGCAGATCAATGACAGTGTGAAATAGCCTACTGTAACGTCTGCAATTATCTAAAATAAATAAATAAATGAACATATATGAGCACATACAGACCCTTACAGTCTCCGATATGTTACCACTTACAGAAAAACTACACACAGCAGACATTTAGTCCTTATTTAGGTTCAAAACAGCAGGAAATAGAGCCCACAGTCAGACCTGTCATGATTAAATGTGTCTGTAATCTTCAGCAGCACGTGTAGCCTCTTGTTAGAGTAACTCCATCATTCAGAGTTCATAATAGTCCAGCAGGTGATGATAATAGTTAAACATGGCAGTTTGTTCACGTTTGCTGTAATAATAATGTGCTCTTTTTTTCCGGCTTCTCCTTTTGT
>CAIGQZ010001199.1:1244059-1272398 GCA_903798205.1 Danio tinwini | reverse complement strand
CAGAATTATTAGCCCCCGTTTATTTTTTTCCTCAATTTCTGTTTAACGGAGAGCAGATTTCTTTAACACATTTCTAATCATAATAGTTTTAA
Source organism: Danio tinwini (assembly GCA_903798205.1). Lineage (NCBI taxonomy): Eukaryota > Metazoa > Chordata > Actinopteri > Cypriniformes > Danionidae > Danio > Danio tinwini. Next base: position 1,272,306 of record CAIGQZ010001199.1, on the reverse strand, counting down.
TAACTCATCATTAATAACTGATTTATTTTATCTTTGTCATGATGTCAGTAAATAATATTAGACTAGATATTCTTCAAGACACTTCTATACAGTTTAAAGTGACATTTAAAGGCTTAACTAGGGTAATTAGGGTAACTAGGCAGGTTAGGGTAATTAGGCAAGTTATTGTATAACGATGGTTTGTTCTGTAGACTATCACAATAAAAATATTGCTTAAAGGGGCTAATAATATTTACCTTAAAATGGTGTTTATAAAATTTTAAACTGATTTTATCCTAGCCGAAATAAAACAAATAAGACTTTCTCCAGAAGAAAAAATATCATCAGACATACTGTGAAAATTTCCTTGCTCTGTTCAACATCATTTGGGAAATATTTACAAAAGAAAAAACAATTCAAAGGGGGGCAAATAATTCTGACTTCAACTATATACTGCATATAATCAGCAAATAAGCTTTTTAACCTAATAGATGTAATAATACACACATCGTGTAACGTTATATAGTGTTTTATTAGGTTAGTCTATTATGTTTTAAAATACACTGTTTTTGTTGAACGATTTTATAACGCAAATTGTTGCTTATATTATTTAGATGAACAAATAGATCTAATTATTAGTTGTATTTTGACCCTGTTTATCTCAGGTCATGCACTAACTGTAGGTTCACTGTAACAGCTGTTGTTGTTGTTGTTGATGTGTAATTGTGAGTTTCAATAAACTCCTTAGACTAGTTTTTCAAGTTAGGCACTTTAATTTTGGTTATGATTGTTCATAGTGATTACAACATGTTATATAAAAAGGCAGATTAGTCTAATTTGAATTCAGCAATGAAGACTAGCTGATGAAGACTAAGTCAGACTAGTTCTTAAAACCCTTATAATGCATTCAAAAGCTGTGTACTGTTTAATCTAATTACAGCCAGTGGAATGACGGGATTGGGATTTAATTTAACTCAATATTTGGCTCAAAGTAATGATTTCTACAAAGTAAAAAATGATAAGAAAAACCACATAAATATACGTACTGTAAGAAAAGTTTTTAAACAAAATACACGTTTTGTATAATCTTGCTCTGTTTTATACTGCAATTATTTGATTATATATATATATATATATATATATATATATATATATATATATACTGCAGCCTAGATATTTATCAACAAGATTCAGTCCCAATCATATCTATAAAGACAATGAGGTTTATATATAACCTTATACTGTAGTCGTCATATCATAGATATTTTAAGTATACATAACCAAAACACAAAAATGCTCATTTAATTGTTATAATTTATATTTTAAATAATTATAAAAAGAATCTGTAAATAAATAAATATGTTTTGGGGATTTTTTATTTTTATAAATTTTTTAAGTTTACCTAACACCTAGATAATATGCATTTTTTTAGATATTGTTGTAGAAATATCTGCCATGCCAAAGCAAAGCCCAATATGTTATGACACTCACAGTCTTCACTTGTAGTGTCTGTGTTTAACTAGCCGTTGGTCTATCAGAGAGTCTGTGCTCTGAAATCACTGTAGAACGTTTAATGTTTTACCTCACTGTGCTGTAAAAACAGAAAGTATAATGAAGATTATTTCTGTCTCTTCTAGCTCATCAAGGTATGCACTTTATGTCCTCAGTGTCCACTCATGATGTGTGACTGTAGAAGCATGACACAGGCTGAATGGGGAAATGGACAACACTCACAAAGCATGTTTATTTTTAAGTGAATGTGTATTTAATATAGTCTGGGTCATGTTATATTTCTGATTCAGGACAGCAAAACCAGTCTTATGTTTGTAGGAATAGCCAATAATACGTTAAAAAATAATGAGCAAGTAGTTTGTCATAAAGCTTGCACACTCTTCTGTTACTCAAAAGCAGGGACTTTTACATCACAAAAAATGTACATAGTTTTAGGATGTAGTATGAGTATATGAAATGGGACGCAGCAATGATGTTATTTTATTTTTCCATTGTATTGTGTCTGGTATCCTTCTTTAGCGACCCCTTCCGGCTGCATCATGAACGCATGCAGCAGATGATGGGGGGGTTTTCTGACCCCTTCGCTCAGAGCTTCATGCCCAGCATCACAGATGTCCACCAGCGGGCTCACAGACATCCTAACACCGGCCCACACCAGCGCAGTCATCGAGTGAGTGTTTGACCAAATACTTTACTGCTGTTGTGTATTTTTGTGGAACTGACCCCAGGATGCTTTCTACGCTTGACTACAGGAATAAAAGCTTCCCATTAGGGCTGCACAATATATCCTTAACATATTGTTATAGTATTTGCACTATATGCTTTGCAGGCCTGTGTTATACATGATTACATTTGTTTTATGCATTGGTTGTTTATATTGTGATATAAATGTAATTTCAAAAAATGAACAACATATCGCAAAAGTATAGTTATCGTAATAATAGTATTTGAAATATATACGTAACGCAGAAGTGTGATGAATGACATTTATGTTATGCATTGGTTGTTATTGTAAATTTGACCAATCAGATGGGGCCTTACTATCTTTAACCCCGCCTCCCCAGGAGTTGCTGGTCTGCTATTGGCTGGAGCGACCCAAAGTAGGGTTGCACAATATTGTTGCACGATGTTTATGAGACTGTTGTTCTCTCTCAGCCGCCATTTGTGTTGTGTTTATCATTTAAAAACATTGCCTCCTACAGCACAGGGGTGTTTGAGTGTTCGAAAACAGTATATCATCATTAAATTATTTTGAAGTATACCAGAGCTTTTATACATTTCTTTAAAGAAAAGCTTGAAAAAAGAGAGTTTTTCAAGACAACAAAAAGGCTTTGTGCCACTGACACAGTTCTGACACTCAGGCTTTCTGGGAATCTGACTATTGTAAAGTATATAATAATAATAACTGCAGACCGTTCTGTTGAAGGAGCACATATTCATGTGATTCAGTCTATAATTTATTTAGAAAGTCCTTCCGTCTTGAAAGGTCACCACTGAGATGTTACTTCTGAAACTCTGGTTGGCTGCTACTGCAGGCGAAGCAGACTCTATTCTGGTGTGTAAATCTGGCTCAGGGCCTGCGGAGCTTTTCACCTGTTTTATTGGACAGCAGTTGTAAATACTGCATCTGTTCACTTGCTAGAGTAATGAAACAAGAGTTGTCATCTACTCATCCTTGTGTTTTTTTTGTACTAGTACATCTGGAGAATTTTTTTTATCTAAAATGTGTAATATGTACCCTTGTTCACTATTCTATAAATAATTCATTTTATAAAATTACACCGATAGTATTCTGCTGTGAACCCCATCTTGTGGTCAGATATAAAAATTCATTTAGTGCAAACTCTCACAGTGTATTGTGGGTATTCTCTAGCTATTGACAATGAGCAGGGTTGGCTGGTGGTAAAATTTTGTGGGGGTTGGGGGGGGGCAAACAACTGAAAAAATGTAACTGTAAACAATGCAGGAGTGTAAAAGCCATTTATCAGGTGATGTATCATTGCTAAAGCATGCAATAAATGTTCCTCAAATCAGTGAATTTCAATTCAATTTGGGTTTATTATCAATAATGAAGTAATCAAGAACATCATTAAACACTAATGCCTAGTTGCCTAATCACTGGCCAGTAGCACTACTTTCTTTCTGGCTTTCAGATTTCTCTGACCTTCTGCTTATCTCTTTTATGCGTACGGTCACACTAGTGTGATCAGCCAATTGTTGGTCTCTGAAGCATACGATCACACCGGTGTGATCAGTGTTGTCTGGTCCCTGAAGTGTACAATCACACTGTTGTGATTAAAATGTTATAATGCGCATCATCAGCTGCAAATTCAAATCCAATAGCGCACACTGAAGCATAGAAAGAGGTGCGCAGTGCTTGTCATTAATCACAATTTATCCATGTTTTCAAACAAATAACATTTATTTTAGATTTCAGACATTTAAATACACATAACTACTAGCAAAACATACCATTTAAGAGTTGTACTGTAAAATGCACGTGGATGTCTATGGAGACAGCAATAACAATAATTTTTCAATATAACTGGACGATGTGTTTTAGACATGCAAGATACACACTGTGTATGTTACTAGAATAGTTTCTCTATTCCTCTACCAGATAAACAGTTACTTACTATTTCAGGTATTTCTGATGAAAATGATGAATAAGTGTGTTGTAAATCCAGTAGATCGGATTTCTTCTGCAGCACAGACTAAACATGGCAGCGTCCATAACCCATCATTCATTCATTCATTCATTCATTCATGACTTAGTCCCTTTAGTAATCTGGGGTCGCCACAGTGGAATAAACCGAGCTACTGCTAAGCAGAATGAGCACGCTCCAATCACAGAAGGCCAATTATACAAAAACAAATAATGATTTGTTCTAAAAACAAAAGTAGGAGGGTTTGGGGCGCAGAGCCCAGCGCTCTCTATGTACCAGCCACCACTGCTAATGAGTGTACATCGGTGGTACTCTCCTTATTGCAGAGCATTTAGGGATTGATTGAGTGCACTTCAGAACGTCCACTATGGTTTCGCACACCATTACAAATGCCTGCTCCCTTAAATAGTGCAGTTTACAGTTGAATGCATCATAATAATAACAGTCTTGTGAAAAGGGTCCATTAAAACCCTGGAAGGGCTTTGTTTGCTAACATGCTTACACATCTTGTGTGTCTCATTTACGGAGCGTCACATTGACCAGCTGACCACACTAGCAGCTCAGAGCGCTAATTTTAGACTCTGGTCTGTCTGTGATCCTTCACCTTTCTCTCTGCTCAGTATATTTATCCCTGGTAATTACTTTCATCAGATGCCAGCCTCTTCTAGTGGCCGTCCCCATGTAAAAGTAGCTGTAAAGATAGCGTGTTCACCCGTGGGTCAGGGTTTAGGATGAGGGGTGGGGTTTTAGGGTCATGCATTAAATCGACACCTGTGTAGTCTGACGTTTGACAGAAACATGCCATCTGACCGTCTGTGTAAGAGAGTCATAAGACATTGGTCAAAAACAGGAGCAAACGGGTACATACAGGGAAATTGGGAAGTGTAGTCAGCCCAGTTAGCAAAGAATTCTGAATGTACATGAATCCACATGCCTGTGGGCCAAACATGGCCCAGGTTTGGCAGAGGTGTCACCGTCTTTAAGGTGGCATGCAATACTTGGACCAAATGTAAAATGTAGTATTTGGCCCAGATGTTAATAATTGATATGTGGGCCTGGTATGTTTGGCCTGTCTTGACCCACATTTAAAATACATTTTTATTATTTTTGAGTAAAGAAATAAAATTGTACCAGTCAGATTGCTCCGAGAAAAAAGTGCAATACTTCATGGGTTTATCAATTTCATTGCAGTTGTGATGCACCAACATATCTGACCCACTTCAGGCCCAGTTATGGGTTATTAACTTGGCTGAGACTTGGCCTAGATATGGTCCATGTTTGGCCATAGTCTGGCATCCAGACTTGGTCCAGTCATGTACCGTAATTCACTGCGGCCTGTGGGCCAAGCAAAGGCTGATTGTGTGGGCCAGAGAAATTTTGCTACGTGGGAGGTCACAGGCAAATGGTCGATACAGGAGGCAGACAACGTAAACAAGAGAACAAGCCAAGGGTCAAACACAGAGAGAATAAACAAGGAAGCCGCTTTGTAATGTTACAGAGTATAAACCAACAAGACTCAGCAATGTGTGTGAGCAGTCTATATAGTCTGAGTAATCAGTCCTTGAGCAGCTCTCAGCTGTATGTGTGTAATCGAAGGTGAACCGGAACAGGTGTGAGTGAGGTGCATGACAGGATCTTATGCACCTCTAGGATTGTAGTCCGGGTGATAATGAATGTTCTCCAGCAGTCTATAAGGGTTAGATCACTGATGATCGTGACCGTCTGGCATTCAGCACTGCTATACAATGAGCAGTTTATTTAAAATGTGGTTTGCAGAACAGTGAAAATATTTTACAGCAGGAGTCACCAATCTCAGTCTTGGAGGGCCGGTGTCCCTGCAGGGTTGCCTTAACAAACCTGTCTGAATGTTTCAAGTATACCTAGTGAGACCTTGATTAGCTTATTCAGGTGTGTTTGATTAGGGTTGGATCTAAAATCTGCAGGACACCAGCCCTCCAGGAAGGAGTTTGGTGACCCCTGATATACAGCATTAACAACAGTATTGAAATTTAAAGGAAAAGTCAATTTTCAAAACTATTCAACTGATCTCTGGGTCTGGCAGGAGCTTTTAGCTTAGCTTAGCATAGATCATTGAATCAGATTAGACCGTTAGCATTCTGGCATTATAATTAAGAAACTCTGCTGGTGTACATGGCTGCAGCAGGTGCAATAATATTATGAACATTTTAAATTAATATCTAGGTGAGGACTTTTTAAGCTCTTCATAATATTGTGTCTACTGCAGCCTTCTACGGCAGCAAAGTTCCTTGATTATTATGCCAGAATGCTAATGGTCTAATCCAATTCCAACCCAGGCTCATTCTGAAAACATGGACGTTTCTGTAGATCACAAATTATGTAGCCGGAGGTACGTATGGCTTCATTTAGTTTTTTTACGCTACGGGGCGGTATGACGTCGTTCCTTTTCGCGCTCACCAGCTGACCGCTCACCTCCGTGTGGAGGGTTTTCCCGCTGCAACCAGTTTGTCCTGTTAGCTCGTCATGTTACGTCGGTGGACTTGAGACACAGAGAGCAGTTGACCACGACGACGGGGTTTGAGTCCAGGGAAGAGCGGTTCCAGAAATCAGGTAAGACAAAAACAGAATCCAAAAAATAAAATGAACAAGTCAATAAAAGGGTGAAACTGCGGTAAAATCCGGACATTTCTGGACAGCTTTTGTAAACCATTGGTTGGGTTCAGAGAACTGGGTGGGCGAGTCAATCTATAAAATTGGTTGGGTTTAGGGAAGGAGGAGGGTGGGTCAGTCAGTTGATTGTCAGACAGACAATCAGTCGACATCGGCCTCTGGTGGGTTTACGCGAGAACAGCGGGCGCGAACGGCACTCGCGAAAGAAATTTGAGATGTGAAAAAGCCTCTTGCAGAATCTTGAAAACAAAAACTGAAAAAATACGTACTTCACGGTCCGCAGAAACATCCTCTGGACTACATTTTCAGAATGAGCCTGGGTTGTCCAATTCAATGATCTAGGCCAGGGGTGTCCAAACTCAGTGCTGGAGGGCCGGCGTCCTGCAGAGTTTAGCTCCAACTTGCTTCAACACACCTGCCAGAAAGTTTCTAGTAAGAGATTAATTAGCTGGTCCAGGTGTGTTTGATTAGAGTTAGAGCTAAACTCTCCAGGACACCGGCCCTTCAGGACCGGGTTTGGACACCCCTGATCTAGGCTAAGCTATTATCTGCCATATCAGCCTAGAAAATAGCAACTTTTCATTTTCCATCTGTTTTAATATATAATGTAACTATGGAAGTGACAAGCTTTAAATCAAAAAAAGTTATGAATAAATAGTAAAATTAGACTAATGGTCTAATTCAATTCAATTACTAATGCTAAGCTAAACTAAAATTGGCTGAATTTATTCAAAACTCATTTAAGTCAACTGTTTAACCCTTGGAAACTTTGGAGCCTTTATTTTTGTGTTTTTTTAAGGTAGAGTGTACCTTTAAGTGTTCCCTCAAATTGATCAAGCAGATCAATACCTCTTTTGCACAACATCTTGCACAATATTCACTATATCTTCACTTTCGCCAATTGGTGAAGTTTTTTCCTCGCTGCTGTCTCCTCTGGCTTGCATGGTTCGGGATCTGTAGAGCTGCGCATCGATGGATTTGCTCTTCAGCATTTGGACTCTCAGTAGTGATTATTAACCCACACTGAACTGAGCTAAACTGAACTGAACTTAAACACTGAAAACTGAACTGACACTGTTTACATTCACTATAAACTTCCATGTGAAGCTGCTTTGACACAATCTACATCGTAAAAGCGCTATACAAATAAAGATGAATTTAATTGAATTAAATATTGTTCTGTTTTACATAAAGCGTGGTATAGTCCATCTTAGGTTATGTGTACAGTTAAGTATTTATAGTGTATGTATATAGTTAGATTAGCGCTCCAGTATGTCAGTAATGTAGCCTATAGGTTTAAAATAGCCCTCAGGTCCAGTGTTGTGTTCATACTCATGCTTATGTTTATTAATGTAGCACTGTGATCCTGCAAGACTCGACATTTCATTCCACTGTATGTCCACACATGACAAAAAAACCCAACTTGACTTGATGTTAAATAGTTCAGCTTGTCCTCATGATCACATGTGTGTTTTAGCAACAGACGTGTCCGTTCAGTAACCTGAGAAACATTTCTGATGCTCTGATTATTCCCAGAACTCTGTGCTCTTCCTAGAGCTCCTGTACGGCTCATTTTCTAAATCAAAAGTGCTTTTCCCCATTGGGTGTGTTGAATCATCAGGAGCTGTAAGACGAGACCCGGCACTGTGATAGCCTGTAACATAAATGGGTCATGACCTCAGGCCCGCAGCCACCCAAAATAGCATCTGAGACCTGTCCCAAAGCAGCACTTAAAAATACAGGCAGATAGCGGTGGCGTCCTCTCCCAGGCTGTATTATATGCAGGGTGTTGATGGTTTATAAATGAAGCATGTCTCTGTAGAGTGAACTCCTCCATTATTAGATGTGACAGCTACCAAGACATTCAGAGCGCTCAGCAGAAACACGTTTTTACACACACTTTTCACATTTGAAGTCCATCTAGGGTGGCCGAGAGAGCTTAATGCGCTGCAAATATCCACAAAACAAACAAATAAAGAAAATACTTGCATTTTCTAACACATGCTTATAGCAGGGAACACAATGGAGACGCTTCAAAGGGACCCAAAAATGTGACAGACCTGGCTGGGATTAGTTTATTGTGCTGTAACTGTTGCTCAGTGAAGCTGTGATCTTTCAAATGTGAGTCTTTGGTTTATTTTAACATCCTAATAACACCATTCCCTTGTCTTTTGTATATTGTTAGCCTCAATAACCAAATAGCCGGGTCAGTCACGTCAAAATCCCTTTAAGGCAAGTCACTCTGTGGCCATCTTTGAAACGCCTCTCGGGTGTTTTACAGTATTCGTGGAGCTCTTATTGTGTCTCGTCTTTGTTCATAGCATTGTGTCGACACAGTCATCAAAGTGACAGCAATAGAAGCAAATCATCAAGCACCATCTAGTGATTTCTGAAAAATACGTCATGACAGAAGTACAGTGATCTGGCCAGGGAACATCACATGTCTGTTTACTTTTAGGGTACATTGTCTAACTTTAAATACAAGCTGCTGTGTAGAATATTTCCCTCATGAGCCATTTATTATGTAGTACTAGTGATTACTGTAGTAGTATCAGTAGTAGTAGGAGACGTTGTTGTAGTAGTATCAGTTGTAGTAGATGGTGTAGTAGTATCAGTAGTTATAGACGTGGTAGTAATAGTTGTTGTGGCTGTAGTAGCAGCTGCAATAGTTGTTGTAATATTAGTAACTTTCTGTAGTAGCAGTTGGTGTAGTACTTGTGATTTATTATTATTGTTATTGTCAGTTATTACTGTTGTCCTTTCTCTTTACTGGCATCATTACTATCATACATTACTAGCGTTGTTGTCACTTTTTACCACTGACTGGTTTCTTTCTATTTGTTTATTTATAACTATGACACTTGCTTCATTTATTGACTGTTATTGACCCTTATGTATGTACTCTAATCTGTCCACCATGTTACCTTTACATGCACGCACACACACACAACTACTTCAACTGCAGATGGCAGTGGGTGAAAGTGTGCTGTTAAATCATATACTATACTGCTGAAGGTTTGTCATCACTTTGTGTGTGTGTGTGTGTGTGTGTGTGTGTGTGTGTGTGTGTGTGTGTGTGTGTGTGTGTGTGTGTGTGTGTGTGTGTGTGTGTGTGTGGGTGTGTGTGTGTGTGTGTGTGTGTGTGTGTGTGTGTGTGTGTGTGTGTGTGTGTGTGTCATCATTAGGAGCTGGATTTCATTGCCAATCCTTTCTCTATGATGGAAAGCATGAGGAACCGGATGGAGGCGATGCATAGACCTACTGTAAGTCTGATCTGTTTCTGGCATTTATAGCAGGATCTCATCTTATCACAGTGGCTATGTTTACAGGGACCCTAGATAAAGTGAGGCAGATACAGTGTTGTCTCGCACTCCCTAAATTTATCAAGGTGTAAAAATGGCTCATCTCATGAACAAAACAGACATCTGTGGCTGTTAGACATCTAAACGTAGACAGCTTGGCTAAAGCAAGGCTAAACTGGGGCTGTCAGTAAAAATCTAGTCATCAAATAGACAGATTAGACACTCTTAATGTGTGTAGTCATCAGTGTTGTGCAAGTTACTTCCAAACTGTAATACATTACAGATTACTTGTTACTGTTATTTAAAAGTAATCCCTTACATTACAATATTACTGTCTCAAAATTATAATATGTTACATTACTTTTATATTATTTTTTTGTTATTTTCACCAAAATAACTACAGAATTAGAACTTAAAGGGCACCTATGGTGAAAAATCTCCTTTTCAAGCTGTTTGAACAGACATATGTGTATGTATGGTGTATAGAGCGTCATATTGGGGTGATATAAACACACTCAGTCCTTTTATTTCAATTTAACAACATAAAAACGGTGGACCAATTAGAGCCGTTTTGAGACCGACCGCAACCTGACCTAGGAGTGCGGTCCCCCCGCCCACCAATATTGATTGACAGCTGCATATTAACATGTCTCCGTAGTAACGTTTGTAATCATATCCACAAGACGGGACGTGCGCAAATCAACCCTAAATAAAAGGTCTGTTCATCATCAAATGTGATCAAGAGTGAGTTTGACACGTTTAAAATGTTTTAAAACAGTGCATGTGTGTAATGAAATACAGAGATTTACTTCAGCTTTACTTCATCACCACAGCCACGTGTGGAAACGGTGGGCGAGGAGGACTAGCCTTAAAGGCGCAGTACACAAAAACAGCAAAAATCTATTGAGAGCTATAAAACACAAACTAGTGAAAGCTATAATCAATAATCTGATGGGTGTTTTGAGCTGAAACTTTACAGACACATTCTGGTGACACAAAAGACTTAAATCTGGAAAAAGGGGAAACCTAGGTGCCCTTTAACATTTTAAAATGACCAGATGTACTGCAGAGCATTTTACATCCAGTAGAAAGCAATATGATGCAGCAGAATGACTGTGACCTATCCAGGCTACTAACAATATAGTATATAATTGGCAATGTGAGGTCTCAAGACAATGCAAGAAAGGATGAGAGTCAGATTCACAAATGATCTGTTAAAAGTATGGTGGAGGTAAAGTGAGGTTTCTTTTCTCTTCTTATTGTTGCCATTATTGTATTCACTTTAGGGCTGGACGATATGGTAAAAATTTATATCACAATATATTTCTTAATTTTGGTCGATACTATATAATTCCGATATCGATATGGACAATGTTAAAAAGGCAGGAAAAAACTGCCAAGAACGCACTCAATAGATGTCTGCACCTGCAAATGTCTGCAGAGTGAATTTGCAAAGTCTATAACACCTCCAGACTCTTATAACCTTTTTTAAAAATAAAAACAGTACAAAAAATGTTCACTTTTTATTTGTATTTAGCCTTTACAAACAATAAATGTGAAATAAACTATCAAATAAATAAAACTCTCAGACTCAGCTTATATATATATATATATATAATTATAATAAAAACAGAAACAAAACAGACATCTGTGGCTGAAAGTCTGAATCAGCATGTGGCAGATAGATAATGTGGCTTTATGTAAACTCATACTAGAATTAATAGACATGTCTCAAAAAAGTGCTTTGCACCCTGCAGCCTGTGTCTTACCCACCTGCTGCCCCTTGTGATTTTGTCATTTTGTGCCTGCGCCTGCTATTATTGCTTATTCATGATTTATTGCTTTTCTTTGAGCAGAAAAAAGCACGCTACATTAGTCGCATCTTTTTTCATCGTCCAATCAAATTAAAGCAGAGGCGGGGTTTCCGTTGAGTGACAGCAGTGTTTGTGTTCTCTTGACAAGAGACTTTTAAATATAGAGGAGAGACAGTCATTCAGAGTTGTATGACTTCACAAATCGTAAATATCACAATATTATTAAATATTACAATTATAACAATAGGCGACGCAGTGGCGCAGTTGGTAGTGCTGTCGCCTCACAGCAAGATGGTCGCTGGTTTGAGCCTCGACTGGGTCAGTTGGTGTTTCTGTGTGGAGTTTGCATGTTCTCCCTGCGTTCGCGTCAGTTTCCTCCGGGTGCTCCGGTTTCCCCCACAAGTCCAAAGACATGTGGTACAGGTGAATTGGGTAGGCTAAATTGTCCATAGTGTATGAGTGTGTGTGGATGTTTCCCAGGGATGGGTTGAAGCTAGAAGGGCATCCGCTGCATAAAAACGTGCTGATAAGTTGGTGGTTAATTCCATTGTGGCGACCCCAGATTAATAAAGGGACTAAGCCGAAAAGAAAATGAATGAATGAATTATAACACTATCAACAGCAGCGCTCACGCACAATATGCAGCTGATTCAGTGGTTGCCTAGCGACATAAAAAGCGCAGCACACTTTCTAGTATCAGAATGGAAAAGCGTGATTGGTGCATTAACATGAGAGCGTTGTGGCCAATGAACAGCACATTTTCAGTCAATAACACACTAGCTATGTTTCCATCCACCTATTTCTATGCGCATTTTAGATATGCGCATAAAAAAACGGTTGATGGAAACGCCATGATGCACATAAATTTTGAAAATGTGCATAAAAAACATATGCACATAACTGAGTAGGATAAACTACGATGGAAACACTTTTACCGCACAAATTCTAGTGTGCGCATTAAAAAATGTGATGTGATTTTGATATAAGAGATCATGTGATGATAAAAATGTGTGTAAATACACAAACCAGCAGTCTGAGCACATCATAAACCATCTGAAATGTTGTTTTGGTCATTCTAAAACACCTTACTGTTTCAGTATTAGTGTTATTATATTATGGATGACATCCAGAATCAAGAGCGTCTGTGCTCCGCGTCTGACACCGTCAAACGCCACCGCGTGTTTACTGCGTATCAGGATTGCCTTCCGATGCGCAAGTCATTTATTAGATGAAGAAAAGATTGACACAGCCTCTCCTACTGCAGCAAATTCAGTTTTTCCTGTAATATTTGGCGCCAGTTAATCAGGAAGTGACGATTTTGTTCGATTTGACTCGTTGGATGAAAAAGCAGCTTTATTCGCACATCTTTTATGCGATAATCCAGTTTTGTGCATAAAGTTAATTCGCATTTTTGGATGGAAACACTGCTACTGTTAATTCTTCTATTATTGTTTCCTTCAGGTGAACATGCCGTCTCCGGACTCCAGCAGCCACTCCTTCTCCTCCTCCTCTGTCATGACCTACTCCAAAGTAGGAGAGGAACCAGCAAAAGTGTTCGCAGCCTCGTCTCAGACACGCCACGCTCCTGGAGGAGTAATACTGCACACACAGACACAAACACAAACACACATCCCAGCAAACAATGTTGTGTTTAATAGACGTCTAATAGACATCTAAACGTAGACAGCTTGGCTAAAGCAAGGCTAAACTGGGGCTGTCAGTAAAAATCTATTAGACATCTGAGAATAGCCCAAAACTAGACTAGTCATCAAATAGACAGATTAGACACTCTTTATGTGTGTAGTCATTCATTTCTGTTTATTTGATGACTAGCTAGTTTTGGCCTATTCTTAGACGTCCATTAGATTTTCACTTGACAGCTCAAATTAGCCCATAGATATATACATTAGATGTCGCCTACCCTACTGTTGTCTATTAGAAGGAATGCATCAATAGAGCCGCCATTTTAGAACAGGGTAGCGCTCCTTTGCAATGAATGCAGGACCAAGGTGAAGTGGAGGACTGTGGCCATCCAAAGCCAGAGAAATACACATATACACATATATCTGTGATCGGGAGTTTTCTCCGGTGGTCCGTATGCAAATATTTTTTTAAATTACGAAATATTTTAATTTGACATCACTTTTCTACATTGATGAATGTGACCGCACGGGCATTCCTGATAAAGAGTGAGTGTTTGTGTGCATGAAAATGCATTATCATCCTTCCCTGTTTAATTTGATCTAATCCATGTCCTGAAACACCCCCCCTCTCCTGCTTTCACTTCTCATTCTGACGGAGGGAGCGATTCGTTTGTGAATGAATCTCCGTTATGAACGACTCGTTCACTTAGCTGACAATAATACAAGTTTCTGGCAGCGCAGCATCTTCTTGTCAGATTTCATAACATTGTTTGCTTATTTTATTCAACAAAACTAGCATAAGCTTAGAATTTAGTGTGAGTTGGTGCTACTTTGCCTTATAGTCTCTGCAGTAAGAGACTGTATTTTCATCAATAACATTACTTGTTAAGCACAAAAGTTCATAACATACAAAAACATAAAAAACAAAATCTTCCCTATGAAATGTGATGACTTTGTGCTTTGTTTTCTTTGTTTGCTTGTTACTACACCCGTACACAGCGCTAAAGTCCAGCATCTTCACATTGGCACACTGTCTTGACTAGTGCAGTTGAATGACGTTTGTCCTAGGAGCACTGTACCAATGTGGCGGTGCTATTGACGCATGCTCAGGGTGATAACTAGTGTATATATCTATGGTTTTAGCCAAGACGACTATGTTTAGATATCTATTAGACATCTTTTGAATACATAAAATGCTTGCTGGGACTTTTTTGATCAGACACACACACACACTCACACACTCCTCTGATCAGCTTTAGCAGCTGGTGTGTGCTCTGTGTGCAGATAAAGGAGACCAGGAAGTCTTTGCGGGACTCTGAAAGTGGACTCCAGAAGATGTCCATCGGCCATCACATCCAGGACAGAGGACACGTCATCGAGAGGAAGGAGAACAGGAAGACTGGAGAGAAAGAGTTCAACCAGGACTTCCAGAACATGGACGAAAGTGAGCATTCATTTAAGTGTCTCATATTTTATTCACATTTGACATGTGCACCTATTATGCAGAAATTACTTTTATAAGGGGTTCAAACACAGGTGTGTGTCAGCAGTGTGTGAATATATCCAGCTTCTAATGGTGAACATGAATTAATTGTAGGTTTTATAATCATTCTTGATGAAAACAGTCTGCAGAAACACTTTGATTGACATTCTGTCTTTGTATGGTGTCATCAAAGGGGGAAAGCCCCGCCCACTAGTGCCCATCTCTCCCTTATAAGCATAGGACGTTAGTCTTGTTCTTGAAGGGTGCTGAAAAAGTGGTACGTTACGGTTCGGTTCAGTATGCCTTTTGACAGTGGAAATGGCCATAAAAGCGTACCGACACGTACCGTACCAGTCAGTGAAAACGAGCCATAATGTGTGTATTTTTGAGGTTATTACATCACATTTATAATATCCCATCACATGGACCTCACGCTGTGCTGTGCTTTTTAAAAACCCATTCTTGAGTGCAGCATTTCACATGTTTTTAAAAACAAAGATGCATTCAGTGTGAATGAGCCCTTACTGATCCTCCACTTGTGCCAAACCTGTTTGACTTTCTTTCTGTTGTTGAATAGAAATGTAGAGTTCAGATGCAGTGCAGTGCACTTTCTCAGCCTCCCATGTTTATGTTCAGTTATTTCACTTTAAAGGCAATAAAAATAACCAGTTCTTTACCATAGAAGTGAAATTATTAAATCTACACACAGGAGGCTGAGAAAAATGCACGTTTTAGAAGAATATTCAGTGCACTTAGAGGTGTTTGCAAATGAACTCTTCAGATGTTTGTATATGACTTCAGTGGTATTATTCTTCTAATATGATCCAATGGCTACCGGTTTTCCAAAAAATAAAAACAAAGTAAGATATACTAATGAAACCGGTGACAATGGTACTTTTAGTTCCTCTCCATCGAAGTCAGTAGTAACCGGTTTTCAACATTCTTCAAAACATCTTTTGTGTTCAACAGACAATAGAAACTCACACTCTGCCAACAATGGTTAATAGGCTGAGGAAAATAATCTAGTTTTTGCTTTGAGATATGATAATTTCACTCACCCCATTGGCAGATTATTTAACTTGTTTTAAGTAAAAACTCACTTCATTTTGACGTATTATTTATGAAAACAAGACTATATTTTTTTGCATGTGTGACAGGTTTTTTTTTTAGTAAGGCATAGTGATGCACTAAGGGCAGGATACACCTACTTGTGTCAGCACGCAGTTTTATTACACACACCTGTGCAGCTCATTATTGGGAGCGCGTGCATATTCAGCGTTTTAAAAGGCATCCGTGTGAGCATTGTATGCATCTTTTCAAGTGCTGGTGAAGCCTTTGTGGTCAGAGACCGTTAGTTTTTAGTCCCTTGTTTGCCTTCATCGGGTGAGTTGTTTGCTTCATTTGTTCTGTTAGTTTTAAGTGATCGTCTAAAGAAGGCTTTTGATCATTAGGAAAGTGTGTGCACATGAAGTGACTGGTGCCGTTCGCTAAAGTCTCCTCTAGCCGGGGTGAGTTGTGTGCTTTTTAGTCTCTCATTCGTTTTAAATGATAGTCTAAAGAATGCCTTTATTATTAGGAAAGTGTGTGCGTGAAGTGACGAGCGCCGTGCGCAAAGTCTGTTCTAACCTATGAAATTCATCTAGGAGGTAAGACGTCTGTTTGTGGGGTTTTATAGAAGGGTTTGTTTTTTTTAAATCCTTAAGGCTCGTACACACCGGGACGATTTTCGTTTGCGTTTATCGTCATCGTTTTCCAAACCGTTTTTCCGGATTCAAACCCAAGCGATTTTTCACAGGCGTCGAGCAGAAGAGTATGCAAAATCACTCCTTGACGTTAGATGGCGCTACGCAACTTTAAGCTCCTGACACCTGCTTGTAACACAGAGAAAGAAGACAAAGTTGACACGCTTGTTGTTATGGATGGTTCTAGCAGCAGCTCCAGCTCTAGAGATGAAGGAATGATTATTGTTCAGCAGTGCAATAAGCAGCTCCACGTTCATCACGCCTCTGGGCATCTTCTTCAATGTGCGCTCGCATTGACAGTGTTGCGCTTGAGCGCCTCCAAGTGCTGCAAACTTCAGCAGCTCCGTGCACGTGAACAAAAGTGCCAATCTGATTGGTGGAGAAGGTTTTGACGCGGCGCATCAAAAAACCAGCATGAGGCGTTTTTTTAAAAATGACGCTTTTGCGCCTGCCCTGTTTCGTGTTGGTGTGCATGATCACATTGACGCCCTTTATTTAGTCACGAGGCGTTAAACGTCGACGGAAAACGCGAGCAAAAAACGTCTCGGTGTGCACGGGCCTTTAATCTGTCTACTATTTGCATTTTAGGAGGTGCGGCCTAAAAGTGCTAGCTGTTGTTTCGTATCACTTATTTGCGGTGGCCATTCTTTATTTGTCTCATCTGCTGTCTTCGGCTGTGATTTTAGTTCTCATGGACATTCCATTAAATATTATGGTGGTACTACTTTTGTGCCCAGCATTTTGATCCTGATCTAACGTCCATATTCAATTTGATCATTGCGCTGCATTGTGAATTATGTTTTGTGACTTGTGCAGTAGTTTCCTGTGAGTATTTTAGTCTGTTTGCCTATCCACAGGTGGACGGATGAGCTGTAATGTTGATGCTGAATTGAAGGGGGTTTGTTGAATTGTATGGGTTTGATCTGTCTCTTGCTTTAATAATTTGTATACACTGATTTTCTGTGTGGAGTGTCCCCTATATGCTAGCGTCATTTGTTGCGGTCTCTTTGCGCCTGGGTATTAAATTGGTAAGTGTGATGAGACCATTTTTAAAAGTTGTTTTTAATATTGAGTATGCCATGGTGTGAATTCTTAATAAATTTTGTATTTTTTTGCAAGTCACGTCTCTGTCTTAAATCAAAAACGAACCAGTAGGGTCCTTCATATTATTGTAACTTGTGTTAAATAAGTGCTGCTTCATATTTTACTGGGTAATAACCTATGTGGCGTAGTCGGGTTTTATTTCAAGATTTTACAGCCAAGGGTTACACATGTCTAGAAAATGCTTCTTGATGATTTGAGAATTTTTAGATATTTAGACTAGAAACAAGACGACAAACTCTCAGAAGAACATTGTTGTCAGTGTAAAGCTTTCAAAGCTTTTAAGAATAAGCAAATGGTGAGTAAATTATTTCAGGTTAAACTATCCCTTTAAATAGTGGTAAGAAACCACCCACATCACACGAGCAGTCCCTCTCAGCTGTTTGTGTGTTGTGTTTTCAGCTGAAGCGCAGGCTTTTGATCAGCAATGGCAGCAGGAGGTGTCCAGATTCCAGGTTTCTGCACCCACGGCCCGCCTGGAGGCACCGAAACACAGAACTGTGCACCGAGCAGCCATCACAGCCCCACAACACACACACAGGTCAGTGACATGAGCACTTCTGACACCTGAGAAACTGAAGTAGAAATTCAGGCTGCAAGCTTTGACTGTTTATAAATGTTATATGGCTTATGGCTATCCTTAAAAATAGCATGCTGACATACTAATATCTAAAAACATTTATTTATTTCACCTTTGGTGACACGATGGCCCAGTGGGTATCGTTGTCGCCTCACAACAAGAAGGTCGCTGGTTCAAGCTCCGGCTGGGTCAGTTGGCATTTCTGTGTGTAGTTTGCATGTTCTACCTGTGTTGGCGTGGGTTTCCTCCGGGTGCTCCGGTTTCCCCAACAAGTCCAAAGACAAGCGTTACATTGATTAACTCATAATTCACATCATAATTGATTAACTAAACTGGTTGTAGTGTATGTGTGTGTGAATACAAGAGTGCATAGGTGTTTCCCAGAGCATTCACTGTGTAATAACATATGCTGGATAAGTTGGTGGTTCATTCCACTGTGGCAACCCCTGATTAATAAAGGGACTAAGCTGAAGGAGCGAAGCTGACGAGTGTGGGCGGAGGTGAGAGCTGGAGGTAAGCCTGATGCAGTGGGTGTTTACAAGTGTGGAGTCCCGTGAAGGAGCTCCGGATGGAGACTGTTGTTTTGGGTTTACCTTATGATTAAAGTTGTTGCTCGTCCGCTGGTTCCCGCCTCAAAATGAGCGAATTTGAGCCACTTGTACATTAAGGAAGTGTTTAGAAAAAACACGACACCAGCAAAGAAACTCAAAACAGAGAAACATAAACACCTACTGCCAGCTAGTGTTTCAAAGTGTATTGCAGAGAAACAGAAACAGCAGCAGAAGTATAAATGCACAGCTACGCATAAAGCTTGCGCCGTGGGTCATGCCGATCACTTGACGCAGAAGTATAAACCAGGCTTTAGTCTTTCCATGTTTGACCCTTGCCTTGTTTCCTTGTTTATGTTTTTGCCGCCTGTATCGACATCTTTGCCTGTGACCTCGACTATGCTTCTGGAAGACCCCTATGCTCCTGTTTGTACCTGTTGACCATTGCCTGCTTGACTACTCTTGTTTAAACTGCATGTGGATCTTTATCTCTGTTGTCCAGTGTCCTTACGTTACAGAGATTGTGTAGTGGCTTGTTTTTGAAGCTTTTAAAAGCATGTAAGTCAATAGTATAACTAGCCTATACAGCAGCAGGGGGTTAACGCATGTCTTATGAAGCGGATCAATGTATTCATTCATTCATTTTCTTTTCGGCTTAGTTCCTTTATTATTCCGGGGTCGCAACAGCGGAATGAACCACCAACTTATCCAGCATATGTTTTTACGCAGCGGATGCCCTTCCAGCCGCAACCCATCTCTGGGAAACATCTATACACTACAGACAATTTAGCCTACCCAATTCACCTGTACCGCGTGTCTTTGGACTGTGGGGGAAACCAGAGCACCCGGAGGAAACCGACGCAAACGCAGGGAGAACATGCAAACTCCACACAGAAACACCAACTGACCCGGCCGAGGCTCAAACCAGCGACCTTCTTGCTGTGAGGCGACAGCACTACCTACTGCGCCACTGCGTTGCCTTGACAGCGCTTACTGACAGTATAAAGTCCCCTTCACCATACTGGGGCGTTAGGACCAACACAGATTGCAGGTTGAGTTCCCCCTGCTGGCCTCACTAACACCACTTCCGGCAGCACAGCCCTGCTTAGCTTCAGTGGCGACCATGTGAGAGTTGCAGAGAGCTAGCTGCCGGCGGATCAATGTATTGTTGTAAAAAAAATCTAACATGTTTCTAATTTTTCAATAGAAAAACTCAAATCACTGACTTCGGGCAGCTGCCAAATACTTGTTCCCTGACTCAACATATGATTTGTGATGTAGCGGAAGCTTTGAGAATTGACGTACTTCATGGGAACCATTTAGCACACAGTTTGTTTACCACAGAAAATGACAGGAAAACTAGTTGCGTTACTGTAAAGGTTGTACGGTATATCACTGAATCTGGTTGCCAAGCCATTTCTATACACCAACACAAGTTATTACACGTCTACCTGGAATACTCGCTTCTGATTAGTCAGTCGCGACATTCTGAGGTGTGCTATTTCCAATTAACACCCGCTAAATAACACAGACTCATCCGGGAACTGAGAATCATCTTGACCGTCAGTGAATACATTCACATCCATATACTTACATCTGTCAGGATCTCCAGCGAACTGTTCCTAACAGATCACTGGTAACCTACAGATGTGTTAAGGAACTACAAATCCTGTCATGCACCACACACACACACCTGTTTCTGGAACTCTGACGATGATGCAGCTGTAGCGCTTCATCGATTGATTACATGGACTTCTTATTCACCACACAAACACTAGTTTTAAGCAGTTAATGTTGACGTGATGTGTCAAGGTAATGTTTGTATGCTTGTCATGATGTTTCTTTGCATTACCTGTTTGTATTTTTGACCACAGCCTTGTTATTTTGTTGATCATGTTTAGTCGCCTATTTTGACCATTGCCTGTTTTTGACTACGTTAGTAGACTCACCTGTTTGTGATCTTGTTTGCCTGCATGAATAATCTTAATGAACTGCTGTCGAATCCTTACCCCTGTTGTCCCCCGCACGTGACATACATCCACATTGACATGTGTCTGCTTGTCTGTCATGCTGCTTTTTTTTTTTTACCGCCATCTTGTGAATATGCAATGAAAGAATATTCTTCAGTAGATACTGGAGGGTTCAGGAAGAGTGAGTGGCTGATATGAGTGTAGTGTTGGCCATTGGTTAATGCTCTTTAAATAACTCCGCTAACCAGCTGATGCATGAACACAGCCATATTACACCACACCCTAATGTCAGAGGTCATGTGAAGACAATCTGCGGCTGTAATGACGTTTGTCCTGTTAAATGCATTTATTCCTTCACTCTTCTGCGTTTTCAGAGACTCAAGAGCAGCTGAAGGAAATAAAAAGCTCCACATGACAGGCTCCAGCGTGAAGAAGCACTGATGAATCAGAATAAAACACTGTTGACTTCTTATCGCAGCGTCCTCATCATCTGACCTTCTCATGTCTGACTCACATCACTATCTCCAGCAGTGCATCCCCAGCTCTTCCCTTCAGGTTTATTTCATTCAGAGAGTCATTTCTACATAACTACACCTTTTTAACACTGAGCTATAAATATTCGTCTATACTGTGCAGTTTGTGCTTTTCCTTTCAAACCTAAACGTTTTATCCATCATCAGTGCACTGTCACTTTAATCACTAGAAGACTGTTGATGTGCTGCTTCTTTACCTGTACACTGAAAAACAAGCTTCTCAAACTTAAAACCAGCCCTATATAAGGAATAGTTCACCTCAAAAATGAACATTTGCCTGTTAATTTTGACTTTTTTTCTTCTTCAGTAGAACATTAAAGATGTCATTACAGCCACCGGACTATAATTGGCCTGCATTCACACATGTGCCAAGATCTGTTTGACCAGGCTGATAAATAAAGCGAATAATATTGTAAATAATGTTCAATTTCTTACATGGATTGATCATTTGGCTTCACAAGACCTTAGTGTGTCATGAGGAGCCACTATTGATTTGGACTTGTCTGTATGTGTTTATATTTAATCTAATAAAAAAACCTGTCACCATTCACTGCCATTATATAAAGCACCAAGAGCAACAGATTCCACTTAAAATCTGCTTGAGTGTTCGACTGAAGAAAGAAAGTTTACCTACCTCTCCAACACAGGCTCATTCTGAAAATGTGGCCCTATATACGTTTCTGGAGATCGTGAATTATGTAGCCAGAGCTATGGCTGGACACTATGGAGAGGTATGATGCCTTTTCACGTTTTCCAGCTGACCGCTTACCTCTGTATGGACGGCTTTTTTCTGCTGTTATCAGTTTGCCCAGTGGCTCGCCATGTACGTTGGTGGACTTGAGACGCACAGAGGAGTTGACTGTGATGATGGGGTTCGAGTCCAACGAAGAATGGTTTCAGAAAACAGGTAATTCTGCATTCACACCAGATGCGGATGAAGCGTCAAGTGTGAGTGATTTACAAGTTAAGTCAATGCAAAGGCATTTGCTCCATCACTAATCAAACACACCTGAACCCACTAACCAGAGTCTTCAAGATCACTAGAAAGCTACAGGCAGGTGTGTTTTGATTAGGGTTGGAGCAAAACTATGCAGGACACCGGCCCTCCAGGATCAAGTTTGCCCATTCCTGATCTAGTGAACAGACATGGCGCCGATTGAATCTACGCTGTTTTTCAGCTTCCTAAAGCACGTAAACACAGCTACTCTCTCAGTATGGACGGCTTTTTTAGCTGTTATCAGTTTGCTCAGTGTCTTGCTGTGTATGTTGGTGGACTTGAGATGCAGAGAGGAGTTGAGAGGAGATGAGGTTGAGTGTTTAGCGCTCGAGTTGTAAATCTGACCTTCAGCAGACATTTGCGCCACGTTAACCAATCATGAGCTTGCTCTTGTTGGGGAGTGATTATGGCGTAGCGCCTGTTGTTGGTGTCCCGAAGGGAAATCCAATTGCCGACACCGGACAACAGCTCATCAAACTGGGCTCGGCTCAGTCTGAAGCATCGCAGAAAGCTGCCATCATCCAGGTATAGTTTCTGAAGGAGTTGATGAACACACAGAGCTGCTGCACCTCTGAATGGATCTAGTGGACTCAGACACGGCGCCAAACGAATCTATGCTGTTTTTCAGCCTTCCTAACGCACATAAAGCGCAGCTACTATCGCAATAAAATCTATGTTAACCATTTAGCAATGAAGTTAAGAGTCACCGAGCAGACAGAAGCGGCACACATGACACGAATCCGCATCTATTGTGAAGTTAATTTGACGCGTGAATGAAGCGAGTAAACTCAAAATGTTCACCATCTATTTACACAGCATAAGAAAAAAATAACAGGTAAATAACAGGGTGAGAACGTGGTAAAATCTGAAAACGTGGTAAAAATCGGGTGGCCGCGAGGGCTTTTATTTTTCTGAATTGCTTTTAAAAACACTATTGGTTGGATTTAGGGAAGGGGATGAATGGGTCAGTCAGTCAGTTGACAGCGGCCTCTTGTGGATTTACGTGAGAACAGCAGGTGTGAATGGCACTTGTGAGAGAAATTTGAGATCTAAAAGCGTACACAGCGGCCAAAAACTGCAAAAAAGTAGCTGCTGGGATGTATTTGGCGCTTTCCAGAAATGTATATAGGGGTACGTTTTCAGAATGAGCCTGGGTTGTACATCTCGAAGTGTGAGTAAATTAACATGACATTTTCATTTTAGGGTGAACTATCCCTTTAAAGCGTTCATTCTCCAAACACAAAAGGGCTGAAATATTATGAAGTCTGTTTCACTATTTATGTCTTTTCTTAAGTACCAGTCTTTCTGTCTTTTAAATTGTGGCTGCAAATATGTTTGTAAGAAATAAAGCCGGAAGAAAGTTGCCATATTAGTAAAGCAGAGAGTCATCTGACAGATGCTGGAACCGGAGCTATGAACAGGACCATATCCATATGCTGTAATGCTCTTATTGATGATGTGAATGCGTTTATTCTTTAGTAATCACCATAAACTCCTTCAAAAACGCACTCTGTAAACATGTGTATGGAAGCAGAATGTTATATGAACGTTTCAGTTTGACTTCTTAGTATTCTCAATACTTCATCGCTTTTTATAAACTACATTTTTTGAGGAAAAGCTTTGACTACTGTTGAAAATCCTGATTCAATCAACACATTGAACAACAAAAATAAATGAAGTTTGTGTTGGTCAGTGAGCCACTAGCATCATTTGTCTCCTGATTTGTTTCATTGTTGACCCCAAAATTTAAAATTCTGTCATTTACTCAGCCAAAGAAACTCATAAAAGTTTAAAATAGCGCGAGGGAGAGTAAACCATGAGGTGATTTTCATTTTTGTGTGAACTATCCCTTTAAAATAGTTGATTTGAAGAAGGCAAATTATGTAATATAACAGTCTAATTTATTAAAAGTATGTTATTAGTATATCAATGTTATAAAATTGACAATTAATTGTGTGAAGATCATTTTTAAAATGTAACATTTAACATCTTTTATTGCATACCCCGAGAAATACATCATTGCAGAAGCCACTTTTGGTCTGTTAAGTCTAGAAGGGATACAGCTGCAGATACATCTATAAAGCAGAATTTTTGTAACAAAGTACAACAATAATTCATATTTTCACTTCACTGTGAGGGTTGGGTTTAGGGTTAAAGCTCAAAAAGGGTTAAAATAGCACGAGGGAGAGTAAACGGTCATTTGTGAACTATCCGTTTAAGATAGTTGATTTGAAGAAGTCAGATTATGAAGATTAGGATAACTTGTTGAAACCCTTCACATCAGGATTCACCTTGGTACTCCTGTGAATAATAAAGTAGGTGCTAAGTGTAAGCAGTAGCTTTTGTTTTGTCCAATCTTTTACTTGGTATCTTGGTAACATACAGTAGTTAACGTTTAAAGTGGATCAAAACCTCTCATTAAAGTTGTCAGCAACCATTCTTGACAATTTCGATCCAGCTTGTTTTTTTATCAACTTTAAATGTTGACTAGGCTACTGTTTGTGAGGTAAAAGTCCGTGGCGTTGGAGCTTCACCTAGTGGCCGGCGGTGTCAGTGCTGTCCTAATTACACTATATCATAGACTCTAAACTCGATTCCCGGAGGGCCACAGCTCTGCACAGTTTAGCTTCAACCATGGGCGTCGCTAGGCCTATTTTAGGGGGGCTGTATTCTACTCAGCCCCCCTAAAACTTTTCCGATTAGCTCATAAACTGTAGACCAAATTATCGTCTCTGTCCCTATTACATTTGATATGAAGACGGCGGCAGAATTCAGCTCCTCCCTAACTTTCGTTTTTCATTTGATCAGCAAACCACAGCTGTGCAGAGCGAGAGAACGAGGTGTGGGTTATCGATAAATTGATTGTTATAAAATATGTCTTTTGCAGTAGTTTGCTATGGATACACTTGTATGTACCTCAATGTCATAGGAGCAATCGGGTTTTCAATCTACTGTCTCCTCAGTGCTCGCCTCATAATCACAGCTGTTTCCTCCAGCGAAAATGCAACTCTTAAAGAATATTTTACTATTTTTATTTCGAAATGAACTACCATTATAAAACACATAACAGTGGCATTATCTATTAAACAGTCCTGCACAGAAAGGATTAAACACAGTGACAGAACCACTGAGTGAATGTACTCATTTGAACTGTCAGAGTCACTGACAGAGATAGAAACATCATGTGTTGTCTTGTATTAAAAATATTTCCTGTTTTGATATCATGATACAGTTCGTAAAATATGTGAATTTGTATATATTTTATATGTATGCCATTTAATTAGAAAAGTGGCAGTTTTATTTAATAAATACATGGAAACAAAAAGTGTACTTCAACATATAAAGTGGCTTTGTTGAGCCTATTTGGCTCATTCAGAACTCAAATGACTGCACGTCTATACAATACAGTGGAATACTGCTCGTTTAGCATACAACCCTACCATATTAGTCCACATTTTAAGTGTACTACTATTAAATTATTACTTATTTAATATACAGTTGAAGTCAGAATTATTAGCCCCCCTGTTTATTTTTTCCCCAATTTCTGTTTAACGGAGAACACATTTCTAATCATAATAGTTTTAATAACTCATCTCTAATAACTGATTTATTTTATCTTTGTCATGATGACAGCACATAATATTTGACTAAATATTCTTCAAGACACTTCTATACAGCTTAAAGTGACATTTAAAGGCTTCACTAGGTTAATTAGGGTAATTAGGCAAGGCGATGGTTTGTTCTGTAGACTAGCAAAAAACAAAATAGCTTAAAGGGACTAATCATTTTGTCCTTAAAATGGCTTTTAAAAAAATTAAAAACTGCTTTTATTCTAGCCAAAATAAAACAAATAAGACTTTCTCCAGAAGAAAAAATATTATCAGACATACTGTGAAAATTTCCTTGCTCTGTTAAACATAATTTGGGAAATATTTAATAAAGAAAAAAAAATTCAAAGGGGGGCGAATAATTCTGACTTCAACTGTATGTTATTTTGCGTACTCCAAGAAATACATCATTGCAGAAGTCATTTTTTTCTTTTGGTCCTTCAGAAAATATGAAAATATGTGTTTATTTATTTATTTATTTATTTATTTATTTATTTATTTATTTATTTATTATGTCTGCATGTATTTTGGATGTATGTATTTTTAGAGCATTATAGGACATAATTCTTTATTTCTTTTTTCATTTCAAAGCATTATTTTTTATTGTAATAACATAAAACGTATATAAACAGACTAAAAGTTTAAATAGTACAAATCATACAGATATGTATTTTTACTATAGGGTAAATCTGGATTTGATGTAGTACAACAAGGGTATGAAAGAAATGAAGGACTCATGAAAAGGAAATAATAAATGAATGCAGAATATTAAACAAAGCAGACATTGTATAAATGTTAACCACTTTCTTAATATTACAGGCCCATAGACAGCCTGGTGAAAGGGGTAGTTCCTTTTTTTCTCATAAGGCAAACCTTTTTACCTTTTATTCGCCTCATTTTCTATTCAAATATGAAGTTTAAATATGGCATTTTAGTAACATTTTACACCTTTTTTGCTTGATTAGCTTGTCAGATGGTCACCATAACCACACTTTTTATGCACCAAAAATAGTAATCTGTAATCTGTCGCCTATTGTCATTTATTCGACAAACAACAAATAAGATCAGCACATTCAACCTCCCGCAGTCAGAATTTGGCCATTTGAATAATAAAATAATAATGATGTAGAGCTTTACGATGTTAGCTTATCTTTTAAAGTCATGTATGACAACAATAGCCTAATCAGTTTTAGAATTAACTTTAATATGAGCCATTTTTGGTGCTTCAAACCTTGTTATTAATCTTAAAGCCTTCTCCGATGGGTTATTATCACTATTCATTATGGCATAGCAGTCAAAATAGGACAAATGTGCTCATGTTTGGGACAAATTCTGGACCTTTGTCAGTGTCTTTCGAATCCCCTCTGGCTACGGGCCTGTATTATATGTTGAAATGGTATTGTACGGCTCAGATTTTTGTTTAAAATCATAAAATGGTGTTTACATGTAGCATATTTACATTTATGAATTAAAAAACATCATGTTTATCTAAAAAAAATGGGATATAAACAAATACAAAACAGCTCAGAAAACACTTGTATGAGTGAACTGTTGCATGAAACCCTTTGAGTTCCGTTACCACTACACAATACCACTCGTTATACCAAATAATTGAAATATTTAATGTTCTTATAATCTTCAGAAGTATATGATTACATTTCAAGTTCAAGTTGCCCTGTACATTTATTTTCTGATTTATTTATGCGACACATTCGGGATATTCTTGGAGACGGGTTTGTATTCGTTGTTTTTATTCCTCATATTTACAAAGTAGCACCCTTAAATGATTTGCAAATTAAAAATACAGAGAACAACTGTATTTGGTCCCGCAGTGACGTAACAGATTTCGCGTGACGTCACCCTCACGTCAGTTTCAAGCCGTCGCTTTAAATGTAAAAACATATTTAACCACTGTATTTGACTAATAAGAGAACACAAGATATTTTAAGGCGTTTGTTTCATGTGGGTAAAACAGTATTTATATGTAATTATGCAAATAGGGTGGACAAATGTGGAAATTAAATGGAAATAATAGGAAAAAATGGCTAAATACATACATACATACATACATACATACATACATACATACATACATACATACATACATACATACATACATA